>CM076576.1:133332070-133528078 GCA_034641835.2 Pinus albicaulis
AGACTGTTATGAATATTTTATTAATTATTAGTTAGATTAGTTATCTTAGGTTATTAACTGAAAAGGCATGATCAAAGATCATGCCTCTTCACCAAGGGACACCTTGAGGCTATATTTAAGCCCAGGCGATCCCTCATTGTAACCATCTCATCTTTCATCATTAATAATATATATTTATCAAGTTTACCAGAGTTTTTACACTCCATTGGTATCGGAGCCATCGCTCTTTGGATCTGTGTGATCACCGAAGCGGTGCACCAAGGAAATTCCAGATCTGGAAGGATATTCTCTGCACAATTTTTGTTCTAATTGCCAAGAACTTATCCGCTGCCATTTTTTTGTATCGATTCACGTTGGGATAAAATATAACGTTAGAACATACCATACAACGTTTGAATAATCGATACAGAGTTTGAATAAAATTGATACACCGTTACTAAAAAGCCAGCGTTAAATATACGGGGCTCCATAACAAGCCAGCGTTAAATATACGGGCTACATCTGGGCTCGTTTTTTAAAACTGGTCAAACGACAGCAACCGGGGCTCCATAACAAATTGCGTATTCATTAACCCACTGCGGGTGGCATCGAATCTGACCGGTGCAGGGATATTCAAGTTAAAACATAAGAAACGGCGTGTTTGTTTAAAAAAAAATTGGACGGCTGCGTTAAATACACTTCAGCGTTTACATCGGACGGGCAGATAAAATACCACAGCGTTTAAAAAATCGGACGGCTTCTAACGATACAGCGTATATTTTTAAAATCTGGACGGGTATATTTTTTCTCTGAACGAATTGTTTTTAAAATAAAAAATTGTGACCTGTCCGCAGCTCCCGGTCTCCCCACCACGCTGCCATACCCGTATCACCACCGCCGCTGCAGCTCTCTTCCAAAGATTATTTTAAAAAAAATATAAATTTTGAACCGGCGTGTCACTTGGTGCGGAGGACTTAAAATTTAATCGAATTTGATTCAGAACTTTTATATATATATATATATATATATAAAAAGCCGTAATCCGACAATCCGGATTACAACAGCGTAAAGCCGTAATACAACGTTTAAAAATACAGCGTGTAAAGAAACGATACAACAGTTTTAAAATACAGCGTGTAAAGAAACGATACAACGTTTAAAATAACGATACAGGGTTGATACGGTATAGTGATATTATACTACGGGTAAATACGTCTCGTTTTTTCATACGAACAGGGCTGTGATATCGTTTATACGAACAGGGCTGTGATATCGTTTTAAAGTGGACCGGTATTTATATGTGTCGGATAGTCATATATATAATATATATATATATATATATATGATTATAAAAATTAAATTATAAAAAAATAATAATAATTATTATTGTTATATAAAAATTATATAATTTATTTATATATTATATAATTTTCAAAATTATATAATTTATTTATATATTATATAATTTTCAAATAAATAATTATATAATTTATTTAAAAAACAATAATTATTATTATTAAAAAAAAAATTATTATTAATTAATTAATTAAATAAATATAATTAATTAATTAATTCAAAAAAAATTAATTAATTAAAAATTAATTAATTAATTTTAAAGAAAGGAGAAAAGAAAAACTGGCAAAAGAGTAATTCTCACCTCATATCTGTTCAGTATGTCTTTATCTACGATGACAATTGATCAGATCAAAAGCTTAGCAAAGCTAAAACGAAGGGAGGCCACAGAAAAGCTTAACAAAGCAATGAACAGGATGTCAGAACTCTGCAATAAGCTAAATGATAAAATAGATAAGTTAAGTCAGACACAATCCCCGATATCTCCTGACAGGGAACAAACTCAACAAAACAATGCCATAGATTCAGGAAACTCAGAAGAGCATCAGGAAAAAATTGATTTTCCACATCACCAGGAAGATACAAATGTTTGTACACAACAAGCTGTTCCATCCCCAGAATTGAACGAAACATATGAAGCTGATATAACGACAGAAGCTGTTATATCCAAAGCCACTGATATAACAACAGAAGCTGTTGAGGCCTTCGGTGATGAAGCAAATGTGGTTGTTAAGAATGAAGCATTTGATGATGAGGAAAAGTTACATCAGACAATAATTGTTGGTAACTTAACTCTAAATCTTAAAAGGAATCACAAAAAATCACCAGAAGAACAAGGAATAGCTGGGAAACATGAAAAAGTATTCCAAGATCTACCCATAAAAGTGCCTTCCGATAGAAAAATCAAACGTCCAATAGAAGTCAAGACAGTATCCAACTCTGTCGATATCAGATCTTTTCACTATCCACATCACCAACAGATGGAGCTCGAGAAGATGCTTCACGATCTGTTTAAAACGTGGGACGCAAGAGCTCATCGCTTGAGGAAACCAGACATTCGTCAACATTGTCCATCATTATGTATGCTTTGAGGACAAAGCATCTTAAGAGAGGGGCAATGTTATGAATATTTTATTAATTATTAGTTAGATTAGTTATCTTAGGTTATTAACTGAAAAGGCATGATCAAAGATCATGCCTCTTCACCAAGGGACACCTTGAGGCTATATTTAAGCCCAGGCGATCCCTCATTGTAATCATCTCATCTTTTCATCATTAATAATATATATTTTATCGTGGGCTTTTACCAGAGTTATTATACTCCATGTTAAGGATTCCTTAAACGTATAATGAGAGAAGGTGAAAGAGGTCAATCAAGATTAGAGACAAATTAAGGATTCTCAAAGCTAGATATGAGAAGAAAACATTAACATGAATAATAGTTCGTAAAAAGAGTGTATTTAAACAAATTATGCAACAAAATTCATGTTATAACATTTAAATTTAGAAAAAATCATGCAAGTTTATGGAATACTTAAGAAAATAACAAGAATAATTGAAATATACTTCATCGAAGTAGCTCAACACAAGAATCTGTAAATAAAATGGCTTTATTACTTGTCCGCTCTATCAACTTGGAAATGGTACAATACACCCTTAGGTAGTAGATCAATTCAACTATAGAAATGTTCAAGAATCCAGCCTCAATACTTCGAATCGATGAAGTATTTATACAACTTATTACAAAATATCCTATCATTTTACTAGGATTTATTTTAGGAAATAAAATATCTCGATGCAAAAAGGTAGTGACACCTTCTAACTAATCCGAAATCCTGGCATTGATTCTCTCGATGTTTGTTATTTATTTGTTTCTCTTTCACGTTGTCTTTCATTTATCCGCTCTTTTCATTTTATTTTTTTCATCTCGTTGCTTTCATTTGTTTTATCTTTAACCCGTCTTTATTTTCATCTCTCTTTCGTAAATCACACTAACTCTCTTGTGTTTCGTGTTTTTAGTAAAAATATATTTTACTAAAAAAGACATATGTAAAATACAAAATGTTTCCTAGAGAGTAATTTGTATGAATTTTTTTTGTTTGGCCGGTGTAAATGTTTTTATCTATGTTTAACCATTAATGTCTCTATGTAAATTGTCTCTTCTTCGTCTCGTTTATGGTTTAACCGTGTTTTCTTTCCTGTACATAAACTTATGTTGAGCGAAGCCTTTGAATTCATATTCTCGAGAGTCCTGGAGAAACAGTGTTTTGGAACTAATATAAAAAATTGTTTGTCCAATTTCCCGGTCTTGATAATTACCTACAAAATAAAACAATCGATACGTGAAAAACACAAACCAAGGGAGGTAAGCAATGGCTTCATTAAACTCGGGAGGTCTGATGGAAAGAGTCCGACTATGGATGGCTTCATCTAGTTAGCAATGGCTTTTAATTTTTCTTTTCTGCAAATTCGTAGAGGTAAGAGAATGGACAGAAATAGCGGATTTTATTTGCAACCCCGGATTTTTACATGGAACAGCATGGTGGTTTATCATAGCAACATGGTGGAAAAGCGGTTTGTCACATAATGGAAGGGGTTTGTGGTTTTATCTCACACATAAAGGGTGGTTTGGCCGTTTTTATGATGGGGGTGCGATAAGATGTGGAGTTCGTGGTAGTGCGGATAAAACCACCCATTTTTGGCACCCCTCCCTCTACCTTTTAAAAATTGGACCTGCTTCGTATACGAAATGGATTGTGGGACGTTAGACTCATAGTGGATAGGGTTTCGGTGTTAATAAAAAAGGGGTCGCATGAATATAATAAGTCGGGGTTAATTAAAAGTGGGACCTAGGATCATATATGCGGGTTTAAAATGATATAAAGTTTGGGAAATATATTTAATGTGGTTTATGTGAAATATATTAACAATGGGCTAAACATAAACTAATGGGGGTATTGTATTGAGTAGGAATTTAAATCAAAAGGGAAGTGGTGCCCAATAATACTTTAGCGTTTTCAAACTTTTGATAAGTGGGTTTGCATGTGAATGATGCAAAATTAGTAAAGGGAAGGGGTTTTAATAATGGAAATGTGTTTTAAGCTAGAAGGGCGTTTTTTAGAAAGGGAAAAGGGTTATAATAAAGAGAAAATGAAGAGGGAAGGGTTTTTTAGAATTTAGCAGTGAGTAGGAAGACATTTAGTGATAAGAGATAAACCAAAATGATGCTTTCCATAATTCTCGAAAGTAATCTACCTACCCTTTATTTACCCTAACATTTTTTTACTTCCTTTATTGGGTGCATTTGAGCTCGCCTAATCCCTTTTTATTTTCTTTTGATAATCAAACCAACTTACTTCTATCCTTATAACTTCCAATGGCTCGTATTAAACTTATGAGCTCATTTTATCTCTACCTAACTACCGATCTACCAAGATTAAGTGGTTTGGCTAGATATTTATTCACTAACTATCATGACATGAAATTTAAAGGCATGAATGAATCAAGATTAAACTCGTATGATCATCATGAAATAGTGGCATTTTTGGAGAAGATACACACATATTTGCAAAAGTAAAGTAAACTAAAAGTAGTGGCATTTTCGAATGTGCAAATAAACGCCAGGATCTTTGCTGTGGGTTCATACTTTATATTCTTTTTTGATCTTATTTCTTTTGTTCCTTTCGATTATTCTTTTTAGGACACACCCTCTTTTCATTTTTTTAATATGGGAAAAACATTTTCTTTTAAATCAAAGTTATGTACAATATTACAAGAAAAACAGCCACTCAAAAATTATGATCCCTATTATTATAGGACCCTAACAATCTCAAATGGGTTTTTTACGGAATTTGATTTCGTTTCCCATTTTTGAGAGATATGAGAAATTGAAGTTACACTTGTCCGGAATACTCGTGCCGCCACGCGTCCCATGAGTTTGTGGAATAATTTTCTCACCCTCAAAGGTAATAAAATTTCAAGTGTCTTATATCACCGGAAATATCTATTCAATACTTCAAATGGGTCTCGATGTACTTGATTTCATCACCTATACGAAGTTATTAGCAAAGTTGTAGCAATAGGTACATTTCAACCAAGATTTGGATCAATAATAAAATGGACTTAAAGAATAAATTTTCAAGTTAATAAATATAGTTGGAAAATAAAAGAAGAGAAAAAAGAGAATGATGTAATCTCATTAAAAGTCAAATTAGTAGAAAAGGACAAACATTTAAGATTTCAATATAGTACCAAGATATTGGAAAACCTTCTTAATAGTCAAAGATCTCCATCCATCAAATTAGGCCTTGTATTTCATGAAATTGTGAAGAGAATCTAGCTCACAAGCTTGTGTAGGAAGTTTATATTGATGCAAAGAAAATTATGAAAACTCGGTAAATAATTAAGAAGGTAGCTAAACCAACAACCAAGAAAAGTGATTTTTCTATGGGAAATCATTTTTCTCCCTTGAGGATGGCAGTAAAATAACAATCCATTATCTCTCTGATCAATGATATTTAATGTTTTATTTGTCACAGCATTTGGACACATTGCAAATCGATTGTAGAAGAATATTGTTTAGACCTCAAGCAAAACATCTCTCCACAAGAAGATCATTAGTTCCCAAGTACTCAAGTTTATTTAAAAGGCATTGATTTACATGCAATTTATTTGGTCATAAATTTATTTATTGTAGAAACACAAGAAAAAACACTATGATTCTCTTTCCCCCTTCTATTGTCACATAAGGTGTTATACATGCAATACATTTGTACATGTAGCAAAAGAATGCATGACCAAGTCATTGAATCCATTTAGATATTTCAAAGTAGAACCTATCCAATACAAGCATATGTACAAGAATAAATCTATTGAGAGACCTAAAGAAGATGCATATATCAATATTCATCATATCAATAAAAAAGGAAGAGTAAAAAGTGAAGTGTGGCGTATTTATGTGCACATTAGAAGAAGAAGATCGATCTGAAATTGATTGTTAGTTAATGATGTGCTAATTTCAATTTTCAGAATTAACATGAAAGTGCTTTTGGTTTTCTTATCATACAAGGGTTTATACATGTGCTTATGATTGAAAATTAATTAAACTTGATGAGATTAAGTGTATTTCATGAACTTAAAGCATGGAAACTCAATGTTGAACAAAAACATATAAAAACATAACAAGCACAAATAACAACGAGACAAATACACAAGTTTTTGATGAAGGACTTTAGCCCCCGCCGGGCTACATCTCCTTGGTCCAGCCTTTCATAGTGTGTGCCTTTGTATTTATTCAACTGTGAAATAGTGTTGCTTTGCGCCTCTTATTGCCTCCGCAACTCGGCCCAATGGCTCCAAAACATCAAAATCTAACAAGAATGGCCCTTCTTGAGTCAAAATTGGTCGAAATTTTCTCAGCTTATATGGAGAAAACAATTTTTCCTAGTTTTTCTCCACTAATTTTGGAAGTCTCATTAACTCACTAAATGTGGAGTTTCTCCACATTTGTAGGGCCTCGCTATCTCTTCCGCCAATATAAGTATGCAATTAATTAAATGATAAGTATGAGTTAAGTGGGGTTAGCAAGTGCTATCACTAACCCGCACTTATCCGCAAATCTCGCATTATCGTGACCTAACCACGTATTATCACAATCTAATATGGTTTAATTGCGTTTAACATAACTCGCCGTATTGTAGGTGTTGGCTCCTGGTTTTGGGCGTGAAAACATGTGGGGAGGGGTTGGCTCTCCGTACCCCCCATATATGGTGCCAACAAACTTTAAATAAATGCAAGAACCCACATGGTTAAGAACTTCGTGGATGGTAGTGGTAAGGTAGTGGTGCCATAGGCGGGTGGTCGTGGGTTCGACCTCAACCCTCCATAAAATTTTTTATGAAATATAAAACATATCCACAATTGTAACTTTTGGATATAATATATGTGTTGTGGAATATATATATGTGCGCTCATTGTATGTTTTAACTTTGGAATAAAAACATATATGCGCTCGCTGATATTCGACCTTGCAAAATTAACATGCCAACCACCTGCCTTGGGGGGTGACGCAGCCTCTTTGGCCGCACCACGTGGCCCTTCCCCATTGGCCTAAAATTCAACATTAAAAATATAATAATCCACCATAGATAATTCCAAACTTAGGAATAGGAGAAAATTCAACTTCCCAGCAACATTGGCACATCCAATTTCGACACTTGTCACCGTGTCACTAGCTAAAAACCCGGAGAATATCTCTCAAGATTCCCCGAGGTGTCGTACTCAGATCGCCAAGTCATTAGTCCGTCACTATTCCGCACAATTTTTACATGTTTGGGAAAACGAATGAAGACACCACAACTTACTCATACGAACTCGGATTGACGAAACAAGTTACGTTGGAATCTCGGGTGATGCGCTCTATCCGATCGATCCGGTTTGAAACATTTTTGATATCTTTAATTTTTTAGCTAAATACCGAGTCCGTGATCATTACTCCCCTACCAGAAGCCTTTTTAGACCCCAAAATATACTATCAAATTTCTTTCGCAGGTGAGGGTACAACTCCCTCACCCTTTCACTCTCCATCCATTTGGCCTTTGAAGGATTTTTTCCTCGAGTCCCACTCCAAGGTATTCGACATTCCCTCTTCTCGAAGTTATGATTCTTCTATCAAGTATGAGATCTCGTTGAACTTTAATCAAGATATTCTTTGTGAGAAATCATCTATTGATGATAGCTGAACATTCTCTCCTTGCTCATCAATCAAAGGAGGCTCAAACAATCTCAAATTCTCAACACTAACGACATAATATATTTTCATATAAGGAGGCAAATCTAGCTTAAATGCATTAGCACAAATATTTTCCGTAATTTTAAATGGACCATAGACAGATTGGCTTGAGCTTTTTTACCTTCCCCTTGAAATATTTATTTTCCGATATACAACCAAAATTCATCTCCAACCCGGAATTTGTGATCAACACGGTGTTTATCATGCCTTGCCTTGTAGATGCTTTGATTCTTTTTAAGTTTCTCGCACTCGTGTGATGTATCAACTCGAATTTTCTCAATGAAATTCTTTGCCTTATCTATGTCACTATGTACTCATATATAGTGACATCTTTCTCAAAGATGAAGTCCAAAGGCGATCTTGGCAAGTACCCAAGACATGCCCAAAATGGCGATGTGTGTGTGGAAGAAAGCTTTGCTCCGTTGTATGCATGCTTCAATGTAATGCAACCGTTAATCCCACAACTTGGGATGTTTGTCGCAATAACCTCTAAGAAGATGAATGACCTGCCTTGTTTACCACCTCATTTTTTCCATCTATTTGCGGATGAAATGTTGTACTCTTCTTCAACTTTGTGTCCATCATGTCCCATAATTTTGGCCAAAAATTGCCAACAAACCGGGAATCTCGATCACTTACAATAGAAGTAAGAAGACCAAAATGAACCCATACATTTTGAAAGAAAAGGTTAGCATTTTGTTCCACTATAATTGTTTTCTTACATGGCATCAAAAGACACATTTTTTCTCGAACCTGTCTACAACAACATACAAGTAATCTTGACCTTTCCTTGACATTGGAAGACCACCTATAAAATCCATTGAGATACTCTCCCAAGGATGTGAAGGAACAGAAAGTGGAGTGTATATTCCAAGTTTCCTATTACTAGGTTTACTTATTGTGCATAAAGGAAATCCTCTAATAAAACGAGATACACTATCAATCATGTGTGGCCAATAACAATACCTTTGGAGATTCACCACCATCTTACCTACACCGAAATGTCCAACAATCAATGATTTGTGCACCTCCCTTATGATACCGTCTATCCCTATGGTATACATAAATTTCCCAAGTGATACAACAAACCTGTTATGCACATGATAATCTAACTCTTCATTTTTTGTTTCCTTAACTCAAGCTTTCATACACATATTTAAAATCACTATCATATGCATATTGTTCAATGTAACTTTCGTGCATAATTGAATTGTTCTTGAGTATAATAGATGAATTTACAATAGGCCTAGAAATAATATCGCCTACCTTTATTGTAGATTCCATTTTTTGTGCCTCGATAAACAAATGAAATTGTTGTAGAAATCCCATACATCTGAGATGTCTTGATTGCTGCAACTTTGACTATGATTACAAGTATTGCAATGGTTGATGGTCGGTATGGATAATGGTCTCTTTCCCCATCAAATATTTCTTCCATTTCTTTACACTTTGTATCTGTAGAAATTTGAATAACTGATATATTATTCACCGAGATTCTCCTGATCACACACTATTTTAGCTTCATGCATAATACAGAATCTATTCTACCATTGATCATTACATGCGGAAATAAAATCAATTGCATGCACACATTAAAACCACAAACAATCACACATATGAACACAAAGATTTAATGGGAAAGCTTAAAGCTGAAAACCCCAACTATCTCAGTATATTATATGTCATGGAGATCATGTAACAATCATTGTACAAAGCTCCTCACAAGCTCTCAAAGACAACCTCCAATTGCTACACACTATCAAGCTAGATCTAGCAAAACACATGCTCCAATCTTTTGCCACTTGATAGACAACCTCTATTGCGAAATCAATGCTATGGGATGGCTCATTAAATAACATAAAACCACCCTGGCTTGCACCGCGCAATCCTCATGGGCTTCTCCACTATCTCGTGTGTTGCAAATAGCAAATCAGTATAGTCACAACCGATAGTTAACCTACTCTTTCACCTATTCTCCCAGCACCGGTCTCCACTGAAATTGTCCATGCACTGAAGTTAACTGATGCATTCTTTAGTTGATTATTGATTTTATAATTAGAGAATTAATTAATAATTAATTCACACCACTCTCACTAATTGTATCAATCACTTAAACTAGATACAAATAGCTCAACTATGTTTAGATTAGTTAAATTGAATACAACTCCACTAACTTCCTCAATCAACTCCACCAAACTCTATCACATGAGTTCTAACTGAAGTATCCATGCAATAGCTCAACACAACCCTCAAGAATAGCGTAATTCCTTCCTCGTACCCTATGCCACATCTGTACACTTAATCGAAGTGCTCCAAGAGAATAAGATAATGTTTAGAGTCTAAATATTATTAAGAGCTAATAATATTCGACATATCTATTTTTAGACCGGCAATCTAAAAATAGATTCTCGCCCAAAGACATGTCTTAAAATAGAAGTCCATCTATTTTTCCGACTTGACCAACCATCCACAACATAGCATCCCCGCAACTCATAGAACATGATCCATATGTCTAAAAATAGACATAGTCTAAAAATAGACTTTGCGCCAAAAATAGCTCGCGGACCCACTTAGTGAAGGCGACTCCTTTTCTCACTAAGCTCATCATCTTGTTGCAATCTCAACACTCCCTCTCAACAAGATAAGGATTATGTGCAACCCCTATCCTCGCCCCCGTGGTATTCAAATTTTCTCCTGGTGAGCGCCTTCGTCAAGATATTAGCATCCCCGATCCTCCGTCAGAATGTATGAAAGTAACATGATCTTCCGCTGCACACAATCTCTGATATGATGATACCGGATGTCAATGTGTTTAGATCTATCATGAAATACTAGATTAACTGAGAGATTAATGCAACTCTGATTATCACAATAAATCACAGTAGGATCCAAGTGTGAACCGAACAACCCAACCAAGATCTTCCTCATCCATATAGCCTCGCATGCAACCAAACTTGCTGCCATATACTCGGCCTCCCGCCGAACTCGAGTGCCACGGATCTCGCTTCCTACTATACCAAGAAACCGTTGTCGACCCGACACCGAAAATCCCTCCGGGATGTGCTCTTTCTATCCGTTGGGCTCCCCGCCCCAATCCGCATCCGTCTAGCCATATAGCCTCACCTCATCCGACCGTCTATACCATAATCCATATCCCGATGTGCCTCCGAGATATCTCAATACATGCTTGCCTCGCCTTCCGAAAGAGAGCTTGGTTGGCTTAACCATAGCTTGTGAAAGCTGGTTAATGTAAAGATAACATATGCTCCGGGTCGTGTATTGACCGTATACATAAGCGACCCCACCAACTCGCCGATAAACAAAGGGGCATCCACCGCCCTCCGCCCCGAAGTAGCATCCTCCTTCCTCCATCCACCGTAGAAGAGGAGTATCAACAGCTTGCAGCCCATGCATGTTGAACTTCTCCGACATCTCCCGGGCATACTTACCTTGAGAAACAAACAAATCCACACCGTGACCGGCCAAATTTCCAATCCCGTGAAATAATGAAGGGGGCCCAAGTCCTTCATCTCAAACTCCTTTGCAAGATCAGCCTTGCATGAGTGTATCACCAAACTATCACCACTCGTCAAAATAAAATCATCTACATAAAGTACAATGATCGAAACTTACCCTCCACCACAATCTGTATAGGTTAGGATCCACCTCACTCTTGGAGAATCCAAGTCCAAGTTGAAATAACCGTCTATACGTGTGTACCAAGCATGAGGTGCTTGTTTCAACCCATATAACGCTCTCTTTGAGCTCGCGCACATGCGACTCGCCGAAGATCTTGAAACCTTCAAAGCTACTCTATGTACACCTCCTCCTCAATGACTCCATTGAGGAACGTAGTATTCACATCCATCCGATGAATGTGCCACCCCATCCGCGCTCGAGAGAGAAAGAATCGTCCGTATGGAAGAATACCTTGTGATAGGTGCAAAGGTCTCCCTCATAATCGATCCCCCTCAATTTGCAGAAAAGCTCTCGGCAAAAAATCTTGCCTTATAATTCTCCACACTCCCGCTCGCCCGCTCGCTTTCACTTTGTAGATCCATCTCGAACCCACCACCGATTTCCCTTCCGGCCTCGGGACAATCTCCCATGCAATCGTTTCTCGACAATGGAATCATACTCTTCCACCATGGCATCTACCCATGCGGGGTCCCTCCATAGCTTCCTCGAAAGAGGATGGCTCGTCATGATACACTTTCTCATAAGAGCCATGTATCCAAAAGATATCCGGCCGTGTGACCGTTCGTCTCGCGCTATGATGTAGGTGCTCCTACAACCTTCTCTCGCATCTTGAGCCGACTCACTCGCCCGTAGTGCGCTTCCACCCTCTGATGGTTGGCGCTGCATGAGTGGTCTCTTCCACTCCATGAACCTCATCTTGTGGCTGATCCACATCCTGAGACTCATCCTTAGGAACTAATAGCTCTTCATCTGCATGCAAATGTGACTCCCTCTCAAGTGAACACTTCATGGCTTTCTCCTCATGAAATTTGATATCTGTCGCACCCATAGCCTCGCGACCGCCTAGAAAAATACACACGATAGTTGGGAGGCGTATTAGTATACTCCCACAAATATCCCAACCTCTCGCAGCTTGGCTCCAAAGCCTTTCTTCCTAGCATCCTTCATCACATGAATGTAAACAGTGAACCAAAAATCCTCAAATGGAAAATATCAGAGCTCTCTACTGTAAAACGCCTCCTGGGTGTACTCATGCCAAGTATCCCGTGAGGACAACGATTCCCGCACATACATCGTAGTATTGCATGCCTCCGCCCACAAGTGAATGTGGTAGGCCCTCGATCATGCAACATTGCTGCGCAGCACTCCACGATCATTTTGTTCTTTCGCTCACGAACCCCGTTCGCCGTGGGTTATGAGGTGCTATGAGCTCTATTTGAATTCCTTCTGTGCCGCAAAAGTCCTTGAATTCGCCGCGAGATGAATTCACCACCATCTGTCGCTCCTAAGAGCCTTCACCTCGCTTCCCGATTCTTTCTCAACCAAAGGCCTTGAACTCATAGAACTTTGAGTATGTCTCACTCTTCTTCGCATGAAGAAGATCCAACACTTATGAGAAAAAAATCATCAAAAAATATCACATAGTACTCCGTGCTTTATCGTCGAAGCTACCGAGAAAGGTCCACACACGTCCGTGTGAATTCTCTCAAGGATCATCGTGGCACGAATATCCTTCTCGTGAAAGGTGGCTTTTCACAAATTTTCCCAAATTACATCCCTTACATTGATCCGACTCGCAAGTGTACCTTTGGGAATCCCAAAGCAGAAATCATGCAAGATCTTCAAAGCTCCATGGTGAAGGTGGCCCAATCTCCGTGCCACAACTCGCCATCATCCCGGCTCACCATCCTTCGCCTTGCCTTCCATTGCCGCACATCTATCTACCCGCAATTGATAAAGGTTCTTAACTCAAACCCCTATCCTCCGGTCTCACCGAAGGCTCTTACTGCGTAGGAAAGACTTTCCCTCACTAAAGACAACATCATATCCCTTGTCTTCTAACATCGCCACAGAGATAAGATTATTCTTCAATCCTGGAACATGCATCACTTCCTTCAATATGAAGGGTTTACCCGAATCCCTCTCAAAGGAAATGGTACCGACATCGGTCGCACCGTATCTACCATCATCACCCATCTCGATGTGCACTCCAAGATCTTTCTCATCCGTACCGTAAACAAATCTCGATCTCTCGTCATGTGAAAAGACGCACCAATATCAAGAAACCACACTCGAACCCATCACACTTGAGACCAAGCTATGCGATCAGCGAAAAATACAGCTCAAACCGTGAGGCTAAGGCCTCTCCACTGCAGCCCCCAGCAGCTCGCTTATTTTTCTTCTTCTCGTGGACAACTTGTGGCATCCGTGTTGGTGACAAAGTGAAAGCACTTCACCTTGGACATGTCCCTCGCTTCTTGCCTTTCGCACTCGCATTGAGAAGCTTTCTTGCTCTTCCCCTTCTTTTCTTTGGTAGCCAAAGCGCAATTATCTTCATCGCAGTTCTTTGATGAAGATCCATCCCTCGGTACTCCGCCTTATCTCCTCTTGCACAAGATCCGACCAAAGTTGCTCTCATCCTCGGCAATTTCTCCCGACCATTGACAGTAGTCCCGATAGGAATGCCAACTCTTCTGAAGCCCAAGGAGAGCCAAGCTCACCAAGTCCTCATCATCAATAGTCACCCCCACACTTCCCACCTCATCCCCGCAATGGATGAACTTCGTGAGGTACTTGGGCATACCGTCACCTTTCTCCATTTTTTATGTTCCCCGAGTTTATCCTTGAGCGCCAACTTCCTCCTCGGTCACTCTTGCTTTGAAATAAATCTGTCAAAGATTTCCACATCAAGAATGGAGAAGCCTTACCATGAAGGCTAGACACTATATGATCCTTCACACCTTCCAACAGAATCCTTCGACACTTTGTTGTCTTCTTTTGCCATGCGTCAAGTATGGCAAGCATCACTAGAAGCAAGTTTTGGAACTTCGCATCTATGAACTCCTTCAACCCATTATCATCCGGGAAGACTCGCCTCCATCCCGTCCTTCCATGCAATATAATTCGAGCTACCCTCGTGGGCATACTCCAATCGCAATCCGTTGAAATACATCTCAACTTCGACACGAAGAAAACACTCGCTGCAAATTCGAATTCCACCACCTCAAAACTCAACCGCTCAATGTTTTGCAATTGCTCCAATGATCAATATCGCTCGATACCATGTAGAAATTTGAATAACTCGATATATTATTCACCGAGATTCTCCCCGATCACACACTATTTTAGCTTCATTCATAATACAGAATCTCTTCTACCATTGATCATTACATGCGGAAATAAAATCAATTGCATGCACACATTAAAACCACAAACAATCACACATATGAACACAATATTTAATGGGAAAGCTTAAAGCTAAAAAATCCAACTATCTGTATATTATATGTCCTGGAGATCATGTAACAATCATTGTACAAAGCTCCTCACAAGCTCTCAGCACAACCTCCAATTGCTACACACTATCAAGCTAGATCTAGTAAAACACATGCTCCAATCTTTTGCCACTTGATAGAAAACCTCTATTGCGTAATCAATGCTATGGGATGGCTCATTAAATAACATAAACCACCTGGCTTGTACTACGCAATCCTCATGGGCTTATCCAATTATCTGTGTGTTGCAAATAGCAACTGTATAGTCACAACTGATAGTTAACCTGCTCTTTCACCTATCTCCTCGCACCGGTCTCCACCGAAACTCGCTCCATGCATTGAAGTTAACCGATGCATTCTTTAGTTGATTATTGAGTTTATAATTAGTGAATTAATTAATAATTAATTTACACCACTCTCACTAATTGTATCAATCAGCTAAACTAGATACAAATAGCTCAACTATGTTTAGATTAGTTAAACCCGAATACAACTCCACTAACTTCCTCAATCAACTCCACCAAACTCTGTCACATGAGTTCTAATCGAAGTATCCATGCAATAGCTCCACATAACCCTCAGGAATAGCATAATTCCTTCCGTCGCTCTTGTGCCACATCTCAGTACACTTAAATGAAGTGCTCCAAGAGAATAAGAAAATGTTTAGAGTCTAAATATTATTAAGAGCTAATAATATTTGACATATCTATTTTTAGACCGGCAATCTAAAAATAGATTCTGCCCAGTATGTCTAAAAATAGAAGTCCATATATTTTTTCCGACTTGACCAACCATCCACAAATAGCATCCTAAAACTCATAGAATATGATCCATATGTCTAAAAATAGACATAGTCTAAAAATAGACTTTGCGCCAAAAATAGCCAGTGGGCTCACTTAGTGAAGGCGACTTCTTTCCACTAAGCTCATCATCTTATTGTAATCTCAATAGTATCAATCCATATAAATATTTATCATAGGTGGGATAATTAGTCACAACTCCATTAAAAAATTTATAATGAAACGAAATAGGCTTACCATGCTGCATGAGAATTGCTCCCATAGCATAATCACTTGCATCTGTTTGGATCTCAAGTGGTTTTCTAAGATCCGAAAGAGACAATACTTGTCCGAACTTATCTTTTTCTTTAAATAATCGAATGCTTTTTGCTGAAAATCTCCCCAATGGAAGGCTTTCTTAACACTTGTCAATACATGTAATGGAGCCGCAATGGAAGAAAAAATTAGTAATGAATTTCCTCCAATACCGTGCTCGCCCCAAGAAACCTTCTTACCTCTCAGAATCGTATTGGGCTTGGGCCAATTCGTGAATGACCTCTAATTTGGAAGGGTCTATATTCAACTCACCTCCTCCAACAATGTGTCCCAAATACACTAAAGAAGTCTTGCCAAACTCACACTTCAACATCTTTAAAAATAAATCTGCTATTTTTTCAAGACATCAAGTACCTTGTTCACATGCATGACATGTTCTTCTCTTGGTTTGTTGAATATAAGTATGTCATCTAAGTAAACAATGACAAATTCATCTAGAAATGGTTTAAGTATATCATTCATGACTCTCGAAAGTAGCCGGAGAATTTGTTACACCAAATGGCATAACTAACCACTCAAACAATCCTTGTCTAGTTTTAAAAGTAGTTTTCAAAATGTCTTCCTCAACTATTCTAACTTGATGATAACCGCCTTTCGCAAGTATAACTTAGTGAACTATCTTGCATAATTTAACTAATCTATCGAATCATCAATGCGTGGGAGTGGGTAGCGATTATTTACCATGATTTTATTCATTGCATGAAAATGTATGCACATGTGCCAAGTCCCGTCTTTCTTTGGTACCAAAACAATTGGTGAACCAAATGGTGAAATAGATGGGTGTATGATACCTTTGTTCAACAATTCTTGAATTTTCTTCTTGATTTCCAAACTCTCCATAATTGACATGCGATACATACTAATGTTTGGAAGTGGAACATCCTCGTTGCAACCGAATATCATGTTGAATTTCCCTCTTGGGAGGTAACCCATTTGGTTCTTGAAACATCCCACCATGCTTAATTACCACATCAAAAAAATCAGATTTTAATTTGTCACATCCTTCAAAAGATTCATAGTCAACATCATCATTTTTCTTGATCATGAGAAGCACAAAATTTTTACTTTCATTAACTAGCCTCTTTATTTGCCCCCGCATTAACTAAAGAAATATTAAGTTTTTTGTGGTGATCTCTCGCAATATACTCCACCCCATCCTTAAGAAAATGATATTTTTTTCTCATGGCGATAAAACACTCGTTTTCCTATCATACAAATATGGACTTCCCAAGATAATCCCATAAATGTCAAGTAGAACCACATCTAACTCGACTTCATCAACAAAGTTTGCAGTAATAGCAAATCGAATATGCATTTCCTTGTAACCTCGTAAATTGGAATTCTTAACTATCCAACCCAAAGGGTATGGTTTATGATATGGTATGGTTTCAAGGTTAATATTTTTTGACTAAGTCTTCTAAAATCAGGTTTGTTTGTGATCGACTATCAAACAATGCATCCATATTTGTATGATTTGAAATCACTCTAACATGGAACAATTATATCCTTGTGTCTTCATGTGGAGTGTCTTTTTGACTATTTGAGGAACTAGTACTTGCTATGGCTTTCTTTCCTTTGTTAACCATGGCTACAATCTTTGTCTCATCTCCTGAATCGGATCCAAGATCTTGTTGTGTGGTGGAAGTCATCTTTTGTTTCCCTTTGTTATTTGGTTTCTTTGGCCTTAGTTAGGGATGTAGTTTCCAAATATGGGCTTCATCATGCTCCTCTTTGGAACAATGTTTGCATGTAGTTTCTCCCCTTATTTCTTTATGATTTCATTCTTCTTTCCCTTCCATTTTCCTCCCTTCTCTTTTCCCCTTACCCTTGAATGGCTTCTTCTTACTACCCTCTTCCCCTGAATGTTCTTTCCCCTTGCTTCAAGATGCGTCGCTTGCACACATACTTCATCTAAGTTGTTTGGGTTAAACATAAGGATAATGTGTTTCAAGTGGAATGTAAAGCCCCAATGTATTTCAAGAGTGTGTCTTGTGAATTCAAGTTTACTCCTAACAATAAAACCCTCTTTCTAAACTCCTAGTGTACTCTTTGAACAGCTTTGGCCTTTGAGTTTCCTAAATTTTTTCCAACTCATTATTGATTTTTGCATATAAGCTAATGGATAAAATTGTCTTTTAATTAAAGAAATGAATTCAACCCAAGAAATGAATATCTTACCATGAATTCACATTTCCTCCGGAGTCTTTGCCTCCCACCAAACTAGTGTTTCTCCTTATAGCCTTAATGAAGCTAACTAGATCTTTATGTCGTCTTCTTGTAGATTTTGAATTCTACAAGTATACTTCCAATTGATAGATCCAATTGTCTAACTTCTCCTGCATTTACCTCACCATTGTACATGAGAAGTTCAAACTTGATGTCCAACTTGAGTAATGGAGTTTTTTCCTTTTGGGATTTTTGAATGAGTGTGGGTGGTTTTTGCGGTGGAAGTGGAAGATGAAGATGTTGATGAAGATGATGAGGATGAGGATGGTGGAGATGGAGGTGGATTTCCTCCACTACCTTTTGAACTTTTCTCTTCATCCATATTCTTACCATTTGAATATCCTTCTCCATGTGGAGGCTTAGAACCTTCTCCTCGCTCTTTTGGCAAATGAATGCATCAAACATGATTTTAACCATTTGTTGTATGTCTTTGAAGTCTCTCTTGACATCCTCTTCTTATAAATGTCCATGAGTCTCTCCAACTCTTGACATAATGGCTAAGGATTCAAGCTCAACCTCTCGATGCTTGTACCTCTTCAATCACTTCACCTTCTTGTGCAATTTGTACCTATTCAATCTCAACTCACTGAGATGGAACTTGAGGTGCTTCAATTGAAGCTTTGAGTGGAAATTTGGGTGAAGATTATGTTTTCTTAGCTCACTTTATTCTTGTCCTAATCTCAGACTAAAAACCAATAGCTTCCTTCTCCTCTTTGCAACTTCAACCTTGTAAACATCACAAAATTGCAACTATTAAAACCCTTCTTACACAATATCAAGAAAACCAAGCAAATAACCTTTAGTAACATTGTGCTATGATACCAACTTGATCTAAAATTGAATGTTATTCAATGTTGTGCTAATATCAGCTTCAGAATTAACATGAAAGTGCTTTGGCTTTCTTATCATAGAAGGGTTTATACACGTGTTTATGATTGAAAATTCATTAAACTTTGATGAGGTTAAGTGTATTTCATGAAATTAAAAGAATGGAAACTCAATGTTGAACAACAACATATAAAACCACAACAAGAACAAATAACAGAGAAAAATACATAAGTTTTTGATGAAGGAGTTCACCCCTCCGGGCTACATCTCCTTGGTCCAACTTCATAGTGTGGGCCTTTGTATTAGATTAAATTATGAAAAAGTGTTGTTTACAGCCTCCTAGTTGTTGGAAATGTTGTCATTGATGGCAAAGGTAAAGACAGAGCAGCACCTAAACTATCCATAAGGAAAAAATAGACAAGAGAAGTAGCATAGGTAGCAAGAAGAAACAGAGGAATTGTAGCAGGAATTGGTTTATCTATGAATTAGGGGTTTAATATAGTTTGCGATGAATTATTGAGCAATTATTCATCAATGATAGATTAAATCCGTAGTAAAGACTTAATATTCTTGGGGATGAGTTGGAGTATTTCTTAAATGGCAGAAGAGGGTCGGAGTACAAGAAACATATATACATATATCTCGTTTATGAAGAATTGTGAATAAGTTCCATGTGTGACTTTATGTGTTCTTGGTCGAATCATATGAGGAAATTGTCCTGTAATCGTGCATTTGTTGTTTAATTCTATATGGAGAGGACCTTTGTAATTGTGCATTTATTGGTGAAATTCCCTGCAAGCTCTTGTAGAAGTCTGGACCCCCGTAAATCAAGCTAAGAATCCGCTCGTATATTCGTGAAGAAGAATGTATGATAATGTGTAGAAATGGTGTCCAAAACCGTATGTACTTGTGGAGAGGATATACAAACGCCGTGACGAGAATTTCCGTATGAATGAGACCCCCGTAGCGAATATTTATAAGAAATGCATAAGAAACCTCTCGCATAAGAATAAACGAAACCGTGTTATGTATGGTGCGAGGGTTATGTATGGTGGAATCTGCGTCGAATATAAAAAAGAACCTTTTATAACAAGAAACCGTGTATTGACCGTGCAGAAGAGTGGAGGCGATAATCACTACCAAATGTACAAGGTGAATGGAACAGAAACCATAATCAAAAAATATATATATACATATAATTGAACGAAGAATGGAACCTCGGAGCACAGTGAGAACCTGAACCTTGACCTGGGAGGAACTCGTGAGGGACCGAAACCACGAGCCGGTTCACGAAGGCGGATTTCCCATTCCGCACCACCTTTCGACCGTAAGGTGGTTTTGCGTAAATCGCAAATGATTCCATAGACTTCGTGACACGTGGCATAGGCGGTATTGGAAGCCACCGTTTAACTTGCAATTTCACACGTTATACACCAACCAAAGACGCCGAGCGAAATGGATATAAACCGTTGATTTGGCGGAGGAGCATCGGACGTAGATCATTAAACGAAGATGCGCGAGGTTTAATAAAATTGCACAGAGATTAAGCCAGGTACGGTGCGTTCCGTGGATTGGTTGTTTGATTGAATTGTGGGGCCCGGCAAAGTCATATATATAAATGAATTGGTGAATTTTCCCGTCGCGGTGGTGAATTGGTGGCGCACCGGCGGTGGTGCATGGTGGAGCCACCACAAAGTGGTGTTTATGGGCTCCCATTTCTCCGTACACATCAAATGGGTTGAGGCCCCGCAGTTCATCATAGTCATTGATCGACGATCAACATGTGATCGACCAATCAACTACGGGGGTACCCTCCGTGTTAACCTCCACGCTCTTCAACCCCCCCCGCACTCCATCGATCTCCAATCAACTTGTACGTTGTTTAACCTCGCGCATGTTCACCATGCCGCCGCTCGCGAATTGATCTCTCGTTCGGCAGCTTGGAATTACATTCCAACAAGTTGTATATGGTTAATTGGTGCGATATGAAATATGGAATATGTGAACGGGGCCTAATACATATACACGAGAGATGGACCGTCGTGTTCTAATATTATATGGTGACGGTAAAGTTAATTCCTTGGGCTTAATAACAATACTAAGTCTATAATTCTCGGGAGGCGTATTATATGCATACCGCTCGAATTTGCTACCTCGCGGAACTTAAAGGGAATGGAGCTCCGTTTGATGCGAATTGATGCAACTATGATTCAAACCATGTATACTTCAAGGAGAAAGAGGAAGTATATGATATGATTAAGTTATATCAAGAGCATGCTAAGACACACAGGAACAAATTTGACAGTGTTCAAGCTACGGTGAACTGGAAAATATTCAAAAGTGCAAAGAACAGTGAAATGTGCATGATGACAGTAAACAAAGAAGATGCAGAAGCTTTCTTAACAACGAGAGAAAAAGACAAAAATCCAAGTAAAGTCAAAGTTTAGAAGAGGAGCCGAGTGATATTGAAATATGAAATTAACAATGTAAATGTAAATGATGTAATTATTTTTTTATTGTTTGTGATGCAAAGGCAAGTATCCTAAGGAAAAGACAAAATCCCACCGTAGCATGAAATTTTGTACAAATTATTATGATTTTAAATTGAGTTGGATAAAGAAATGAGGAGGCAGTAAGACCAAGGGGTATGACCATCCATTTCGAATTCCTAGAGGAATACAAACATTCATGTGAGGATTTCTATAAGTAATATCATTTTGATATGAAAAGTGTTGAGTTAGAAGAGAGAGAGAGAGTGAGTGAAGAGAATGCAGTAAATGAAGCAAAGAAGCGGAGAAGAAAGAGGAGCTAAGCAGAGAAGAATGAGAAGCCGATAGAGAATCCGAGAAGATGCAGTAGATGATATAGGGAAAATATAAGAATAGATGAACAGCAGAAAGCAGATGGGAATGTACGTAGCCGATATTCAAGGTAAATCAACAAGTGTTTCTCTTTTGAAAGAGTAAGGAAGTTGGAGCTTCCCTATCAAGTTGTAGCTTGATAGATGTCAGCTTGGAGCCGACCGAGGTTGGAGCCTCCCCGTAGGTTGGTGCCTCGCAGAAAATAGATGGGAGTTGGTGCTTCCACATCAAGTTGTAGCTTGATAAAGTGTCGCTTGTAGCCGACCGAGGTTGGAGCCTCCGTAAGTTGGTGCCCGCAGAAAATTAATGGGAGTTGGAGCTTCCTTGCAAGTTGTAGCTTGCGTAATAGAGGTAGGAGCCTCCCGTAGGTTGGTGCCTACGTAAAAATCGATGGTGAGAGGGAGTTGGAGCTTGCCTTTGCATCACAACAATAATAAGATGTGGTTTTCTCCTTCATGGGTTTCCACTTATATCCGGTGTCTCTCGTGCATAATGTCTATGTGTTGATGTGGTTTATCTAATCTCGCTTAATACTTGTTGCTCACATATTAAGACTCGCCGTTACATTAACAAATATGTTTGATACTTTATGCTCACTAATAAAGATTGCTCACATATTAAAGTTGATCATGAAGTGAAGGTGTAAATAAGTTTTAAGAGAAAAGTTTTAAAAGTCCATGTATGTGTTACACTGATTCACCCCCCCCCCCCTCCTCTCAGTTTAACTAAGGGTTCAACACTATTGCCTTTGCAACCTGCTCCAATGGTTCCAAAACATCAAAATCTACCAATAATGACTCTTCCTAAGCCAAAATTGGTCGAAAATTTCCTCAGTTATGGAAAAACCATTTTTCCTAGTTTTTCTCCACTAATTCTGGAAGTCCATCAGTTAACTCCACTAAATGTGGAGTTTCTTCACATTTTGTAGGTCATCTATCTCTTCCGCCAAGATAAGTATGCAATTAATTAAATGATAAGTATGAGTTAAGTGGGGTTAAAGCGCATTTAGCGCTAGCTTGCACTTATTCGCAAATCTCGGATTATCGTGGCCTAACCACGTATTAACATAATTAGTATGGTTTAATTGTGTTTAACATAACTCTACCAGATTATAGGTGATGGCTCCTGGTTCTAGGTGCATGCACATCTGGGAAGGGGCTGGCCCCCTCTGGACCCTATTTTTTTTCTCGCTTTTGATGCACTTCTATGATCTGATAAATTCTCCTGGTCATGTCATTTGGCTCAGCTTCACGATCTTGCATAAATTTATCTATAGGAATGCCCAATTGGACTGGATAAACAACATCAATTCCATAAAACATTTTAAAAGGTGATGTATTAATAGACTCTTTGATTGTCACCCTATCAGCCCATAAAGAAAACTTCAATTTTGAATCCCAGGCTTTCTTGCTTTGTTCCAATAGCTTGGTGATGATTCTTACCAAACTTTTGTTTGATGATTAAGCTAAAACATTCCCTTGGGGATAGTAATATGTAGAGTGAGTGAGCTGATTACCATAATCTTCACATAAATTTACCAATGGAGTAGCTTTAAAAGCAGTTGCATTATCTGCTACTAACCTTAATGGACATCCAAATATTGTTATGATTCCCTCCAGAAAGTTAATGATAACTTTATGAGTAGCATTCCTGGTAGGTATTGATTCAATTCATTTGGTGAAGTAATCAGTTGCAAAAAGAATACAGCGATGTTGTCCAATTAAAGGTGGATGAATTTATCCAATGAAATCTAAGCCCCATTGCTGAAAAGGTGAAGAAACAACTATGGGTTTGAGAGGCAAATATTTCAAATGTTTCTTACTGATGAACTTCTAACATTTTTCACATGCTCTCACCTCAGCACATACATCAGAAAATAAGCTAGGCCAAAAATAGCCAGCTCTCAATGTTTTGTATGTAGTAGTTCTCCAATAGTGATGACCTCCACACACACTACTATGCATATCAAAGATAACTTTCTTGGAATCATCTGGGTCAATGCATCTCAAAAAAACTCCTATAGGATCTTTCCAATATAAACAATTATCTTTGATGCATAATTTAACAATTTTTAGCTTCAAAGATGTTATTATGCTTTTATCATAATGGAGGAAGTTTAAAATGTTGCAGAAAACAAATGATATCCTTATAATAGCTGCATTCAGAAAGCTTTACATCCACTGCCATGTTGTCAATAGGTTCTGAAAATTTCCCTTCAAAGTTGTCATCCATGAAATTCAATCCCAAAACTTTACAATTTTCTTCAACTAGTAGTTTGGCTAATCCTTGACCTTTGATTAATTTAATAGGCTATATCTCTAAATCAAACTTAAGAACTTTAGTCACCCACTTACTTCTTTTTCCATCAATATCATACTGAACTAATATTTTTCTAACAACATATGAAGGTACATAGGCAATAACTTGAGCATGCAAAATATAAACTCTAAAAGCTTTCAGAGCTTTCACTAATGCATAAGCATGCTTTTCCAATATATCATAATTCAATTCTGCATCTCTAAGAGCTCTGCTGAAAAATGCTACGGGAACCTCATTATTTTCTGAATATTTTTGTAGCAAAACAACAACAATAGTATCTTGGGAGCCAAATGAGGAGATCAAAAATGTTTTTGAATATTCAGGGCTTACCAGTTGAGGTGCTTCAATGATAGATTTTTTTATCGGCTCAAATGAATTTCTGGATTCAATTGTCCACTTGACTTATTTGTCCTTCTTCAACATGCAAGTAATATGCTTCACCACTTCAACAAAATTTGGAATGAACCTTTTTAAGAAATTGATCTTACAAAGGAAATATTGAACCTCTTTCTTGGATCTTGGAAGTGTTAAACCCCAAATTTCAATCACTCTTTTAGGATCAATTTTCACTCCATATTTAGAAACTATGTGACCCAACATCTTACCTTCCTTTAGAGAAAAATGAGGCTTCTTTGGATTCAATGATATACCATATTTTCTGCATTTAACAAATACTTGTCTCAAGTGTTGAAGGTTTTCTTGATGTGAAGTTGAAAAAATAGTAATATCATCCAAATAGATGACCAAGAATTTGTCCTTTTCTCCAATTAATGCAAAGTCCATAACACGCTAAAAAGTAGCTCCGGCATTCATAAGCCCAAATGACATCTTTGCATACATGAATGTTCCCCAAGGAGTAGTGAATGTTGTCTTCTCTCAATCTTCTGGCCAAAAAGAAACTTGATTGTACCTGGAAAACCCATCTAACATGGAAATTATGTCTGAACCAGTTACTTTTGAAGAATATGCTCCATATTTGGCAATGGATAATTATCTTTCTTGGAGAATTTGTTAAGATTCCTAAAATATACACATAGTCTGGCTTCACCACTCTTCTTTCTTACTAGAACTAGATTAGCAACCCAATCTGAGTATCTCAATGGAATGATGATTTTGGCATCCAAAAGTTTCTTCACTTCCTTCTCCATCACTAGTAATAGTAGTGGATTGATTTGTCTTAATTTATACCTGAATGAATTTGTACCATATTTCAATGGCATCCTATGCTCAATGATGGTTGTATCATATGTCTTAAGATCCCCATATTTCCAGGAAAAAACATCAACAAATTCACAAAACAACTTATGGTATTCAACCTTTCTTTATTTTGATAAATCTTTTGACAAATTCACATACCTCGATTCTTTTTTTGTGCCCAAATTGAAATCTTCCAATTCTGCTTCTGTTTCAGCTAACTGTGGTTTGAATGAAACATTGTTGTGATCAAAGAGCTTCTCAAGTGGGATTAACCCCTTGGGAATATGATTGGTAGGTAGTTGAATAATAGGTTGATTAGAAATCTATTTTTGCATATTTTTGGTGTCTTGCAAATCAACATTGTCCTTTTTGAGATATTCATCCTTATCAATGTTTAGGAAATGAAATTTTTTAGCAACTGATGACTGGCCTATTTTTCAGCAGGCTTCAAAATCTGAAAAATTTCTACAGATAGGACAAAATTGTCCATGTGTAAAATGCTTGAACCAACATCAGTTGTTCTAGCATAAGTTGGATGATTAGTGCGGTATTTGTTGTCACAAATGATATATTCTAGCTGAGCTTCTCTACAAAGTCTGTTTTGTTCTCCTCCAAAAACAGGGATAGTAGCATAAGTGAAATCCATTTTCAAAGTTCCTCCCAATCGTATAATCCATGATCTAGAAAGTAACATGCCAAACCTAGGAGGAATGTCAGCTACAACAATATCCATCACCATCCCTCTCATGGGTAACTAAAAAAGGCTTACTGCAAGGTCTTTGATGACACCAAGGCATTGAAATTTCAGGGAATCAAAGGAGTAGAGATCTTGGTATTCTCTAGTTAGTTCAAGACCTAGTTCATCCATGACTACCTTGGGCATTAAATTATGTGAGGCTCCAGAGCCCATTAGGAATTTATGCAAGATCTTATAATGAATATTTAGAGATAGATAGAAGGGAGGGGTAGAGTCATCTCTGTATTCTGCCAATGGACCTAAAATAATAGTGGGCTTGTCATCTTGAAGGTTAAAAAAATCAGAATCTACTTCAGTAGGTGGAGGTTGAAGAGCTTTCATAAAAGTATTTTTGAAATCATTATTCTTCATGATCTCTACAGGAGGAACATAAATATTTATATTTTGTATCTCATTCTGAAAATAAAAAACACGGGGACATTTGTGAGCAGTTTTTACCTCAAGTGAAGGAGGGTTAACTGCTACCAGAATTTCTAGTCTGCTTGGTTCAACAACTTGATTTTCTGCTAGAATTTTAACTGCATCCTTATTTTTCTTGGGTTGTGCCACAAGCTTTGGATTATCATCAATATTATTTGATCTGATATTGTATCTACTTTGATGATCAGCTGCAATCATGGAATGATCAGGAATTTCTTCATTATTATGAGTATATGCCATGAAATATTCATACTCTTCTTGTGTAAGATGAATGATCCCTTCTTTATCTCTTAGACAATTGATATCAACAACTTTCTCCAATCTTTTAGCTTCCTCTTCATCTTCAAATATAACATTCTGGAAAGGGGGTTGTACATTTTGATCCGCCTCTCTTCTTTCTCGCTGAAAAATTTGAGGAACAATAGGTCTTCTAAACTGTTATCTATTAGGCTAATCAAATGAAACATTTCTAGTAGTAGTTGGTCTTGCTTCCATATTGATCTTGGACATATCAGTAGTCAATGAATTACCATTTTGGTCATCTCATCTAACTTAGGATCTATGTCAAAAGTTCCTAAAGTTGAAACTTCAGCTTTTTTCTTTCTTTTTTCCCTGTCAATCCCTTCTCTGAGTCTATCAACTGCTAACACATTAGATTCTACCTCCAGTGCATTGTCTTGCATTTGTGCTAGTGTTCTGGATCTTATTTCTCTTAATAATAAACAAAATTTAGGATCAAAGGAACCAACGTAAGTGATTTTTGTTGAAGCTTCAATAGGCTTGATTTTAGTAGGTATTTTACTATACATCTTATTGAATCTCTTAGAAAAATCACAAAATGATTCTCCTTTTCTTTTTATTGCACCAAATTCAATGATATAATACATAAAATCTTTCTTATCACCTCATTTTATTAAAAATGTATCATCTAGGGTTTCAATTTTAGTGATGCTACCAATTTTCAAGGATTTGAACCATTTCCTAACATCACCTTCAAGACCTTGAACAAAAACTCTCATCTAGACATCTTCATGCTCAATATTCAGATTGCCAGCATAGGCATAAAAATTAGCAAGGTGTTCTTCTGTTGTTACCTCTCGCTCACCACTAAACTTAGGCATGTATTTGAGATAATCTCCTACAGGTAATGCATTCATAGGCCGAGGTAAAACCAAAAAGGCATACCTTGCAGAAACCATTGCATCCATTCGGTTAGGGGGTGGGTTTGGACCTGCCATGGTGTGAGTTGTTGCGCTTTTTGGAACTACAATTGGTGGATTGTGAATAGTAGATGATGAAGCACCAAATTTTGATGTAGAGACTGTTTGTTGGCTAGAAAACAAGGGAGGTACAATATTTTCTGCAAAATCAAGGGATAGAATTTGCAGGACTTATTTAGAGACAACCTTTGAGAAAACAATAGTAGAGACAAAAAAAATTCGTTTACTCTTTTTATTGATTATATTTTCAGGGTCAGGGATTGGAATTCTCAAAGGGGAATATGGGTTCACCCTGGTTCTAGTCCTTCTAGGAGCTAGAACTTCAAAAATGGAGTCGCCAGGTGTAAATAAGTCTAAAAATACAGCTAGATCTTTAGACCTCAGAACCAGACTTATAACTTTGTCATTAACCCAGAGATAGACTTCAATTCACCTCCCCATAAACGACGCCAAATATGTTAGCGCAAGGAGTCACTCCTTGACTGCAAAAGGAGTAAGCCTTACACATCATAGTTCATTTCAAATTTTAAAGGGTTTTTTGAGTGGTGGGATGGCTTCTAAAATATTTTGAAACGATTTCTATATTCTTTAATACTTTCATGCATTTTCCAAGCTTTGGTAAGTATAAATTGTATGGGTAAATTGGTATTATAGGGAGCAGAGTGTAACAAATGAAAAATATGGATAGCTGGTACCTATTCTAGGAAATATTCATATCCTAAATCAGTCACACAACTATAATGATGGCTCTTTACACAAACTTGGTTTATGAAAATTAAACAACATTCAGAAAGTAGATTGCATGCATAAATATTTTCACAAATCCTTTATGAAATATTCACTAACATGGTCTATAACACATATATGATTTTCAAAAAACTGAAAGCAGATAATTTTCTATTAAATCCTTTAACAATTTCTCACTCACACCTTACTAGTTGCTACAACTCATAATTAGAATAAATTAACAAAGAAAGAAGACACACCATACATTAGATGGTACTTGAGTCACAAAATCCTCCAACATGAAGTAAATAATTTTTCCGTTATTATATTTAGTCTTCAGGTAGACCAACATCCAACCTAGAAATGGTATTTACAAGTGGTATATATAGAAAGAGAGGCACCAAATCCATCTCTTCTAAAAAGAATGAAACACTACTCCTAACATTACATAGGTGTCATAGGACATTACAACCATATCCCATTGAAATCTAACTGAAAGGACAGATGTAGAGTAAAGAAGAGAAGAAATCTCGGCTGAACTACTGAGTGTGTTGTCATGCTGCCCCTTTTTCTGTTGATTTTTATCCTTATGTATTTGGTATTTAAATAACCATATATATTCATTTAATATGACCTCAAACAACCTCATAACCACTTTTCACCGTCAATTGTTATATCCATTTGGTTATGAGGCTTTATCCTTCCTGAACTGGCTCAGAAATTTTGCTGACATTTGTCAAAATTCAGTTAAAATAGGTGCTACCAGAAATTCTGGTAAAAACCTGTAATTGCAAAAAATGGAATGCTATCGGAATTTTGGGTAGCACTCTGTTTCTTTTAAAAAAATTAATAGAAAATGTTGAAAAACCTATGCAGACTTATATTCTTTGACATCTGAACCACTATTCAAAATTGCAATTGATAAGCAAAAAGGTGTTTGTATCAAAAAATCTTTTTACCTTCCTTCCATGAGGGCTGCAGCTTTAGCAAGCTTCTCCAAGTTTGTCTTGTTTTCAGTAGCTTATCTTGATCTGGTTGTTCTTGTGGCTACTTCCTTGATAATGGCCTTCTCCTCCTTAGAAACCTTTTGGATATTTCTTCTTTTGAGGGTTATGAGTGCTGCTCTGAAGGGGTTTTGATTTTATCTTTCTTCTTAGATTCCTTTGTCTTTGACCCTTTAGATTTTCCTTCTATATCAATGACCTATGTCATTAAATTTGGATTGTGTAGAGCCTTGGACTTGAGTCTGAACTTGTTGTCGTCCCTGGTATGTCTTTTTCTGGTACCATCAACAGGTTTGGCTTCTTCTTTCTTCTTCTTGCTACTAATCTCATACCTTGCATATTTGAGGAGTTCTTATTCAAATTTTATGGTCTGATAATCCTTCTACATTTTCTGTTGAGTATCTGCTTCCTGAATTTTTCAGTAGCATCTGTGCTTTATATTTCTCTGTAGATGTAGACCTTCCTCTTCAAGCTCTGGCATATACATTAGGAAAAGGAGGAATGGGAGGAACCATTTTCACGGACTTGGGTTTATCAATGAGAAGCTATCTCCTTTCTCCAATTTTCTCTTAGCCTTGACTGAAGAAATATTTTCTTTATTTTTCTTGGCTTTATGGATTTTCTCCTTTTTAGCCTTCCTATTGGTTATTTTTGCAGGCCGAGGGTGTTTTTGTGAGGATGGAGGTGTAGGTGCAGGTTGGCCTGCCCTGTAAAACAAGAAATGGTCCCATGTACGATTTCTTTTTCTTAACTCTTCTTCAACTTACACCTTGATGAGAGCTTGATGATACAATTTGTATTCTGAAAACAACAGTGTGAGTTTGGATCCTTGCTGACATCTTTGTCAGAATCTTCAGTAAAAAGTATGGCAAATTGAGGGGGTTCATACCTGAAACATGAAAAAGAAATCTCATATGATAAAGAAACACTACTGTATACCTCCTTTCATAGGTGAGGTAAATATTGATGCGTTTAACAACTTCTACCCATTCATTTTTGACATAGCTTATTGGAATTCCTTTGGCCCAGTTGGGATATCTGTGTGTATCCTTGAGGAAAATGTTGAGGTCTCCTCCATTAATAACCTGACCTTTAAACCACCTTTATCCTTCCCATGTAAGGTTGAATGCCTTAGAAATTGAATCTCTTTAAACCTACAATGTAAGACCATATATTGTGGCTTCCTGTACATTGAATGAGTTTGCAAACTCTTGAGCTACTCCTAAGTGAGAGATTCCTAGTCTGGTGCACAAAGAGTACCACCCTGCTTGGAAAAACAATCTTCTCACCTTCGAATTTGCATCCACTAGGTCAGCACCTTGTGGCTCAATTCATTTTATCTTCCCTCTTCTTTTAGTCATATTCAAAAATTAATAACTCTGTCTCTGAAAACTGATAGGTGGAAGAGCTAGAAGAGCTCACCTAACAAGTGTTTCTTTTGTCTTCCTTTGAAATCCTCTCTGAAATCTAGACTCCTCCTCAAATTGCAACTCTAGAAAACTCGTTCTCCAACAGATAGGCTCACAATTGATACTACTCCTTCTTTTTCGGTGTTTTTAAAACAACAACGCTGGTTCACCATCCCATGTAATAGATTTTCATGATGATAAATATCCTTGACCGTAGTATGCTCCATGTGATAGCCATCATAATATTTAGTTGGACGCGTAACTTTAGATAGCATGTTACAGGTGGCTTGAAACAAGTGGATCTGTGACTGGAAATCACCTCCACTGCATGTTGGCTTATGGGTCTCAATTTCTAGCAGCGTATATGTGTAACCATCTAAATGGTCACTTCATTAAACATGCAGATCCACGAGATTTCCTTTCGAAAATCACGTACCATGACATGAAACTGGACCAACTCGGCTGACAGACAGGACGGGATCAACGGTTGGGTTTGGTTATTGCAGATTGACACCTAGACTCTACACCTATGCCACGAATTAAATTAACATGACTGACCACAAACCTGTCCTATCACATGGTTTAAATAATAATGAAACGACTTAAAACGTATTTTAAACTAAAACATGTGGCTTGACACAAAGTGAATGCGCTTTTTATTTTTATTCTTTTTAAAAATGGGGGAAGTTACCAGAATTTCCAGTAACATCGGAATAAAATAAAAACAGACAGAAACAAGAATATAATAGATTGTCCGAAAACGCTAAAATGGGCACTACCAGAAATTTAGGTAGCGACGATTTTTTTTTGAAATTTTCAAAGTCTAATCCTGAAAACAAAAAATTTAAAATGGATTCATGACTTAGAAAAAAACTGTACTAACACTAACCACTTGGTAATTGGTAATCTAACCCAAATTACACTAGAGTGGGATCATCTCGTTCCTCTTTGATTGTATACATTTACCCTAGAATTCCATTTCAAGCAGCGACATATCACAACTTCCCTGAATGTAATGAGAGCCTTTAATTTTCTCGAACAACCTTGATTTGTGTCAGATAAATGAAATTCTTATGAACAAAGGTTCTTAGTCTCCTTCACTCCACAAGAAGAGAACATTTTTCTAACATCAAGTCACTTTTAGAGAAACACTCATGCAAATCTTTGAGAATCAAAGGTTGTCATTATTGTTATGCTTCTCAAATCCAATCTTTATAATTAGCATGTCCATTTGAGTGTTGCCATGGTACTTGGTGGTGTGGATTGTACATGGCCACATTAGTATATAATTTATCAATAGACACTACCATTTACTACAATGGGTTCTAGTTTTCTATTCGCTTGAAGGTTTGTTGAACTTCCCCTTTTGTTGGTGTGATGAGCTTCTCAAATATGCTCTTGAAGTTCTAAAATTGAGTGATAAAGTCATACAATTCAATTAATCTTAATTCATATTATAGTTTCTTTTGAGGTTGAATGAGAATCATAATACCAAACGAAATTCATTATTTATTGCATTTTTCCTTCCAAGGTTCATTTTTGGTTGAATTTGACACCCTTTATTTGTCAACTTAAGAAAATGGCCAGAATTGAAGGATTAATAGAGTTACTAAACACTCTAATACTATCTATTGTTGATGATAGTCAAAATCAGTAAAACTATCCTCAATGGTGTTCACATTATTTATAAAATGCACAAGAAGGGATTGAGTTTTTGTAGCTTGAATCTTAGCTCCAACAAGATGAGATACATCCAAGGAATCAAAATTTTGAACTGGTGTATGTTTAGAATTGCCCCCTTTCTAAGGTTGATATTGATTCTCATCAGTGGCCAACACTTGATGAGATCAGTGAAGTCATTTCAGGATCATATTTACATGAAGATGTATAGGTTCAAAATGCACTTCCCAATCCCACCATCAGACCTTGGGAAGAACTTATCAACAATAAGAACACAAACATTATTGAATATGAAAACGGTGTGTCCTTTCACATTCTTGAATACTATAAGCCCATCTAGCTTTAGAGCACTAAATTTCCTTAGGACAACTTAGCTTCTCTTGCTCCTCTTCCGAAACCACTTCAGACTGCTAGATGCTAACATTGTTGTCGAGTTAGCCATGTGAAATATTAGTGTTTTTATCTTCACCATTCGAAGAAAAAAAATAATATTTTAGATAAATTTTCTAGACATAAGACTTTGCAATAAAAAAATATTCACCTTGGATGGATTGTTTCTTGGAAATGGTCTTCCACAACCAAGAAGATATATCGATTGTGATTTGGAGTTCATTCTAAGGTATTGAAACATCTTGCAATGGGGATATCTTCATATTATCACCTTTTATCTCATGAGAGGGGGAGGGGGGGGAAGGAATTGATGGTCATCTACCAGATCTAAAGCTATCTCAAGCGATCTTGAGCCGCAACCTAAACCAAAGCCAGCAAATAGATCTTAGAGATAGATTCAGCCAATGCCAAAGTTAGAGTTGTATCCAAATATAGACTCGGGTTCTGTGAGCATGGCTTGGTTAGTGGAAAACCTTAAGCCACCATCGAAAAAATAATTTATTTTATGATACTCATTTCATTATTTTATGTTCATCTTTAAGCCATAATTAGGGAGCACTTTCACTTTGCAAAAGACTACAGCTTTAAGCCAGATTTGAAATTGTTCCAAGAACTACTTTGAGCCAACTTCCAGAGTTGGTGGTCCACCTTAAACCACCACTGGTAGAAGACTTCAACTTCTACTAGATATTTGGTTTGTGGTCTTCTTTAAGCCACCATTTTAGAGAGCACATCCAGTAATTCATTTCCATACACTTTTGCATGTCAACTCTCTTCTTAGACTCATATACACCCCTTCAGATTAAGGAGGGGGTCATTGGAAGAGTAATCCTCTTGGCTTATGAAAAATTAATTTATTAACTTGAGAGGAAGGCTAAAAGCCTCAAGTGAATTCCAACATTTATGGGAAGTCGAAGAGATTTCTTGGAAGATGAAAACTAAGGGTCAATAAAATTGTATTAATATGCATATCTTGTGGAGAGAATGAATCAGACTAGTTATTCAAATTTGTTTATTACTTTTATGTGTGTTTAAAAATTTGAAAGGTATATTTGTGTACAATAGATATACTAGGTGTGGTGTTCAAGAAGGAAAATTTGACACCCAAAATATATCGTTTGATGCCTTAAATTACTCCAGAAAGTTTCATACCCCAATTTTGCCAAACTGAGACCCGCTAGTAAAAACAATTCTATGAGTTGATTCCTCCACTTTTTCCACTCTAAAAGAAATAATATGGATAAAAAATAATATAATGATAGAATTTTAATTACATATCCCCATTTTTGGAGGATTTTGGTCCCCAAAATATTATACTCAATGAGATGAAAAAACAATTCCTCCACCTTCTCTCAGGATTTTCCTAAAATATGTCCTTACAAACCAATCTATCAAAGGTCATGTTACCCTTCTATTATAGTTCTAAACCTCCCTTGAAAAATGTATCTTTTGTCAACTCTACTTGAGCATCTAGCATTAAATCCTATATAAAAGGTAGGACCTATTCTTCTACTTCATCTAACATGGAAGGCTGATAGAGTTTCAAATTCTCTATTTACCACTAAGTAAATGTGCATGTATTGAGTTATATTGAATCTATAGGTGTTATCTCCCATATTTTCCAGTATCTTAAGGGGACCATATCATAGAGCCTTAATTTTCTTACCAAGACCCTATAACTTCTCCTTGTTTAATTATAACCATAACATCTCCCATCTTGAAGGAATTCCCTGTTCTATGTTAATCATGCCTAGCCTTGTATTTTTGCCAAATTTTTTGTCGAGTTAGCCATGTGAAAGATTCATTTTTTTATCTTCACCATTGTAAGAAAAATAAAATATTTTAGATAAATGTTCTAGACATAAGACTCCTGCAATAGAAAATATTCACCTCAGATGGATTGTTTCTTGGAAATTGTCTTCCACAACCAAGAAGATATATCGATCATACTTTTGATTTCATTCTAAAGTATTGACACATCTTGTAATGGAGATATTGTCATATTCTCACATTGTATCTCATGCGGAAGGGGGAGGGGCGGGGGGAATTGATGGTAAACTACTAGCTTCAAAGCTTGCTCAAGCGAACTTGAGTCACAACCTAAACCAAAGTCAGGAGACATAGCCTAGAGCTAGATTTAGCCAATGCCAAAGTCATAGTTGTATCCAAATATAAACTCAGGTTTTGTGATCATGGATTAGTTATTGGTAAACCTTAAGCCACCATGGAAAAAATACTTTGATTTATGCTACTCATTTCATTAATTTCTGGTCATATTTAAGACATAATTAGGGAGCACTATCACTTTGCAAAATACTTTGGCTTTGAGACAGATTTGAAATTGTTCCAAGAACTAATTTGAGCCAAATTCCAGAGTTGGTGGTTAAACTTAAACCACCGCCGATAGAAGACTTCAACTCCTACTACCTTATTTGGTTTGTGGTCTTCCTTAAACCACCATTTCAGAGAGCACATCTAGTAACTTTTTGTCATATGCTTTTGTATTTCAACTCTCTTCTTGGACTCATATACACCAATTCATATTAAGGAAGGGATCGTTGGAAGTATAATCCTCTTGGGTTATATAAACTTAATTTATTAACTTGAGAGGAAGGCTAAAAGGCTCAAGCGAATTCCAATAGTTATGGGAAGTTGAAGGGATTTCTTGGAAGATGAAAACTAAGGGTCAACAAAATTATATTAATATGCATATCTTGTGGAGAGAATGAATCACACTAGTTATTCAAATTTGTTTATTACTTTTAGATGTGTTTAAAATTTTGAAAGGTATCTTTGTGTAAAATATAAATAAAAGGTGTGGCATTCAAGAATAAAAATTTGACACCCGAAAGATGTCATTCGATGCCTCAAACTTCTTCCAGAACGTTTCATACCCCAATTTTCCAAACTGAGACCCACTAGTAAAAATGGTCCTATGAGCTGATTCCTCCACTTTTTCCACTCTAAAAGCAATAAGTTGAATGAAAAATAATATAATTATCGAATTTGAATTACATCTCCCCATTTTTGGAGGATTTTGGTCCCCAAAAGCTTCTACTGAATTAGATGAAAAAAAATCATCCACCTTATCTCACGATTTTCCTGAAATATTTCCTTTCAACCCAATATAGAAAAGGTCATGTTCCCCTTATATTATTGTTCTAGACCTCTCTTGAAAAATGTATCCTTTGTAAACTCTACCTGAGCATATAGTGCTAAATCCTATATAGAAGGTAGGATCTATTATTCTTCTTCATCTAACACGGAAGGATGGATGGCTCATAGAGTTTCAAATTTTCTATTCACCACTGAGTAAATGTGCATGTATTGGGGTATATTGAATTTATAGGTCTTAACTCCCATATTTTCTAGTATCTTAAAGGGAACATATCATAGAGCTTTAATTTTCTTACCGGGACCCTATAGCTTCTCCTTGTTTAATTATAACCATAAAATCTCCCAACTTGAAGGATTTATCTACTCTATGTTAATCATGCATAGCCTTGTATTTTTCTTGTGAATTATACTATGTCTCTTATACTTCTAGATGGATCTACCTAATATTTTCAATGTTTTTTTTATGCCCTTAAGGAATCCCCTATAAGAGCCTCCCTCACCCCTCCTTTCTACCCATATGAAATAAACAAAGGTGAAGTTGGAAAGCATCCAAAACAAGTTTCAAAGGGGGACTTACCAATAGAAATGTGTACTTCTATATTATAAGAGTGATGTATATATAGCATATTTTCGTCCCAATTATTCAAACGCTTATGATTGTAACCCTTCAAAATTTGCACCAAAGTTATATTGACTATTTTTTTTTTCCCATTTGTCTGTGGATGGAATGTCAATACCTCTTCAACTTCATCTTCATATCCTCCTACAATGTAGTGAACAAATCATGGAGAAATATTGTATCTCTATTTGGAATGATGCTCCTTGGTATCCCAAAGTGCACCCAGACCTATCCAAAGAACAAGTTCGCTACTTCTTACCTGTTGATGGTATTTTTATAGGGTATTAGAACGAAAATATTTCTAAACATATCAAGTACCAAGAAAAAGTACCCATGTCCCTTCTTGGTTGTTGGTAAACCTCCCACAAATTCCATGGAAAAAATTTCCCAAGGATGATTGGGTATAAGAAATTTATGATATATACCATGTTTTCTATTACTAATATTGTTCACATAACAAAGCATGCATCCTCTTATGAACCTAGCTACGTGTTCTTGCATTTGAGCCAATACACATACCTCTCTAACTTGGTCATTGTCTTCCCTACACCAAAGTTACATTTAACCTTGTAGGTGTGAGATTATTTTCTCAATTATAGTTGCTTACCTTTAGGAACACATAACATATCAAACTTGTAGAAAAACTCATCCTGGAGATGGTAGTCATCTATGATGTTACCATCGAGCACATGAATCTTCTCTACAACTATTTAAACACCCAGGTCCTCATCCTTGAAATATGAATCTCCCTATACCTCATGGGTAAATGGATTTATGTGCAATAAAGTTCCCAGAGCTATGATATTTGATGTGGGTGGGATTAAAAGCATGTTGGGAAACTTGTTTTTGTTTCCCTTATTCTACTTGATCACTAAATGATTTTTTTTTTAAAACACCATCCACTTGTAATGTCTGGTTTACTGTAGCTTACTCTAGACTTATAGATACTATAGTGATTAGTGATCTAGGTGAATTATTATCTCCTTTTCCATCATATAGTTTTTCCACATATTCACAACTTGAAAAAGGAACAAAACTCCTTCTCATAGATAGGGTAGTTAAGAATGTCCCATGAAATACTTCATAATGGTAGCATGCAAGCCTTCCTCCCTACATCAATATTTCTCCCATAACATTACCACTCACAACCATATCCACTTCAAAGGGTTTTTATAAGTTCAATAATTCCATAAATGGTTCTTGATTGATCTTGTTATTTAACTCCTCAAAGGCTATCTTTAGATTGTTTCCCCACTAAAAACTCAGTCCACCTGATGTTATGGTGTGGAGTGGTGATACTACTATTGAGAACGAGGATATGAATTTCCTTAGGCATCGTGTTTCCCCAATGGAACTCCTAACCTTAGAAACATTAGTAGGCACTAGCCACTTCATGATGGCATCTATATTGGAAGGATCTATATTCATCTCTCCTCCACCTATCACATACCCCGAATACACAAATATTGTTGTAAAAACCCACAGTTCTTGATATTTTCTAGTAGTCAGAGCTTCTTTAATGTCTCTATCACCTGCATAAATTGTGAAATTTTCTCCTCCCAAATATCATTATACGCCAGTATATCATCCAAATATACAAAAAATAAATGAATATGTAAAAAGGAATAATATATCATTCATTAACCTCTTTAACATATTTCATTCATTGCATAGCCCAAACAACATGACTAACCACTCATAAAATACTTATTTGCTTTTGAAGGCACTATTACAAGTATTGTCTTCTCTTACTCGAACCTGGTGATATCCAAAATTTAATTTTAGTATGGTGAGGTATTGGGCTTGTTGCAATTGATCCAATGTATCATCTATCATGTACAAGGTGTACTTATTATTGAGCATAATTGTGTTTAATTCCCTATAATCAATACAAATCCACAAGTCTCATCCTTCTTTGGCACAATGATGGTGATCGACCCATGCTTCTATAATGGATAGCCTGTATAACCCAATGTTTGGCAACAAGAAGTGTGACAATAGTTGGATCTTATGCTCCACTTCCCTCCTAGCATTGGCCCTTTAGGCTCCTAGAACACACCCCTATGTTCCTATAACAATTCTTCTAGTTTTTTTTCTTTTCATCAATATACCCCTCCATGGATGACTATGCCCTTATTGACTCTTCTATAAAGATTTTTTCTCTTAAAAATAGTAAAACATACTTGTTTCTAGAAATAATCAATTTCTTGGCTTGGTTGACACTTATTAGCGAAAGTTTGGAATTTCCCATGTGTGTGTTGATGGTGAATGATTTTTCATCCTTGATGAGGTGGTACTGGATAGATCTCCACATGAATATTTCATCCTACATGTACATATAAGGACTCTCAAACACCACTCAACAAGCATAACTACATCTACTTGATTTTCATCAATAAAATCAACACTAATAGGAAATTTAATTTTACACCATTTGGTTACCTTTATTTTTCGTCCTTATTTACCCATCCCAATGGGTATGGTCTTAAATAATCACAAACTTCCAATCCCAATTTTTTGACTAGCTCTACTACAATGATATTCGCCTAAGATCTTCAGTTGAACGAAGCATCAATCTTTGTCTTATTGACTTGTATCTATATATGGAAGAGTTCAGTATGTTCATTCTCTTCCTGTTGTTGAATACTACATAGATTCACCTCCTTCTACACTGATGTAATTACAATATTCTCATCCATGTCTATTTTTTTCCACTTGGTTTCTCAAATCATTGGCCATGATATTTTTTTTCTTAGCTTCTTTATTTTTTTTCTTTAGGTCAAGATCTAGATGCAATTTCCAACAATTATACTATGTATTACCATTAATTTTACAATGGTTGCAGTGGTTGTTAGAATATTTGCACTGGTTTTGGTTGCTTTATTTTTTTCCTACCCCCCTTTCCACTTCTTCTCCCCCTCCTTCGAAGCTTCTCGGTGATCTTTCTTCTTGGACTCACTTGATGGCCCTTTCTTCTAGTCTATGTTCTCCAATCACAATGCCTATACATAATTCTCATCCACCAATCTAGGTTTGATTAGCTTCACTCTCTTCAAAAAATGGCTATGTTGACCCGCTAGATACTTGAGGTGTAGATATTGGTTATTTTGGGAGATCCCCAACATTATGTCCATATTTTTAAATTTTTTAGTTTACTCATGTACACTCTTCCCTTTATTTTTCCTAAAATAATGCAACTAGATCCACTGATCAACTATAAACTCGATAAGGTAAAACTGTGAATTTATTATGGTTTTGAAGTCCTACCACTTCATCATTGGATTATCTCCCTCCAACCTCAAGGTATCTACATGGCTTTCATACCAGATCATGGCATGGACCTCTAAATTTAGTGGAGAAAATGAAATATTTTGTTCTTCCTCTATATGATGTAACTTAAATAAAATTATAATTGTTGCAACCAATGATTTAGCTTCAAAGCATCAATATCACCTGGATATGGAAGTCGGCCTTTACTTCTATTTTAAAAAGAGACTGTGAATGTTTCACAACACTTGAAATAGGGTTATCCTTTTTGGGTTCTTTCTTGGACTCCCTTTCTAGTTCATCCTAATCTACTAATTTCCCCTCCAACCCAACCTCTGCGCTCGAACCTCCATCTTCTCTAAATAACCTGAGCTTATTTGTTAGGGCCACCATGAGGAGGATCACATTATGATCTAACTTATGCTTATAGTTTTTCAAGCCACTTCTCTATGAGATTATGAGGGTTATTAAAAATTTCATTGGCCATGACTAAGGGCATGTGAATTTCAGCTTAACTGGTCTAAATCCCCTGCATATCCCCACAATATACCAAAAGAAACCTACTCTGATACCAATATTATTTATTTTGTGGATATTCGACGAGACAATTGATCACAATAAATCTAAGAAAATAGATTAGAAAATCTTAAATCTACGCCGAGAGTACTTATTTCTCTTTAGAATTTTGGAGTTATTAACTATTGTTTATTGCATATGCATGCAATAGAGAAAAATGAAATAAAACTCATAAACCAAAAATTAACACAATATATAACCTTGGAAACCCTTTTAGGAGAAAACCCAACTAGAATGGGAGACTGCTACACTCTCTTTCTCTAAATGGAAAATGTATGCAATTACAAAGAAGGCCTAGGGCTCATGTGTTGCTTTAGTGCACAAACCCTCTCTTTTTTTTTCTCTCCTTATCCACTCTCATTTAGAAAAAAAATGCACTTGAAAGAATGTAATCCATTTTCCTCCTAGTGGCATGGTTATAACACAACCCAATATCCTACTAGTGGCTAAGTCTGACTCCTTAAACTCTTAACTAGAGTTACAATATGGATTTGACTGGAGTATTCTTCATCATGATCATGTGGCTATCCCCTTTTCCATGCATAATGGGGATTGATTTGGCATCCTATTGAATTATGGTGGTCAAAACAAGAAGGTCAAATTGGTCAAATTTCGAGTGGCATAACTTTTGCATTAGACTCTGATTCCAAGTTGAGATATTTTTGACATAAAAGAAATTAAAATTAGAAATGTAAGTGTAAAGTTTATGACTCTTGGTCACATAGATCCTACATGTTCTTGAGAAGACGTAAATAAACATATTATATTCTATTATACTCCTTCACTCCATTAACTACTAATAATTTGTACCAAAGACAAGTTGGTTCAATTACTACCTTGAACCTTATATTTGTAAACAAGAAATAGTAGTGCACTAACATACACATTAAATTTATTGGCCTCAACAAATGATATTGTTAGGAGATTTGGCTGAATGCAAACATATACCATCAAGAGCTCTAGCCAAATACAAGCACGTGCCACTTGAGGGACTTGAACCTATTAGGAAATAACAACATTAGCACAACCTAACAAGTTTCTTGCAACTACATTTGAATTCATATGAGTGACACTGCTTGAAAGTGATCTATAAATTTCCATGGATATTCCACTGGAAAGTTTGTCACAATAACTCTTAAAAATGTCCACAAATGTTTTTTCATGCACTGTTTTACTTAAGATTCATATTTAATATTACCAGCATAGCATAAAATTTGAAATAAGATGAGATAAAAATAAAAGACACTAAAACAAATACCACACCATGCACACAATGAACATATGATGTAACCTGGTAAACTCGGTATAGGAAAACCAAGCTAAAAGGTGAGAACTATGCCTTACTCTTTTATTTCTCAATTATGAAATGCAAATACAAAGAAAGGTGCACCATAAATTGTCATGGATATTATGATGGAATACTTAATTACAATATATTTACAAGTTTTGTAAACTCTTAATTATGCAATGTTTCACTTAATATTCAAATTTAATATTACTAAATTAGTAGACAAACTAAAATAAGTTGAGATTGAAATATAAGAAACTAAAAAAAATACCACACTATTTACACAATGAACATAAGATGTACCCTCATAAAAACCTCAACCAAAAAGTGAGCGCTACTCCTTGCTCTTTTCATCTCAGCTATCAAAATACAAATACAAAGAAAGGTGAGTGAAATATGGAGTTGGCATAGAAATTGTGGCTGATATAACTACTACAAGGTCTTCTACTTCCTCTTTTTTGCTCCAATATCCCACTCCCTTTTTGTACTCAAACATAAAATAATAATTAATACAATAAGAATGGTACTCCTGCATTTCTTAATGATATGATTTTTAAAAATACCTTAAAATATATTTAAAATTAAGAATAATTTTTTTTGTATACCTCCTCAATACACTTTTTATCTCATTTGATTAATATTAGTTTATGTATAATATTAAATCAATTCATTAATATATTAAATTGTTGGGAACATAAGCATCTTGGATTATGAAAATTCCATTTATTCACTTGAGAGGAAGGTGGATAGCCTCAAGTGAAGGCCAACAGTCATGAGAATTCCAAGAAAATTTGTGGAAAATGAAAAACATGAGTCACACAAAATGTATTTACATATATATTTTGTGAATAATATGCATCTCATGCCTATCAATCTATTTCTATGTTTGTGTGTGTTTCCAACAGGTGTATTAGAGGTAGATGGGCATTAGATATCCATGTAAATCCTTTATGTCATATTGGTTTGTTCCAATCCCTTCCTTTATATGCATTTATCAAAGGTCCATTACCTCTCCCTAGTTTGCAGTCTGGCTGACCCTAACAACTAACAACTTTTATAGTGTGAGGTTTGTTTGCGTCATGTTGAGGAAGCTCTAACTATCAGAGGGGATAGTAAATCTATATTTTATTCACACATTTGATGTTAAAAATTATGGATATTAATGTCTTTATGTGTTTATCCCCACTTTTTCCCATATTTCCTCTATGAATAATCATAAATATCATCCAACTTTCCACCAATGGCCAAATGTTTTGACTTCAAAGACGAGACCATGGCCCTTAATAGTGTATAACATCTCTTTTTATTTCCATTATTAAGTAACGCTTAGTTGTACTTCAATCATATTAGTGTAGTGGTGTCATGCATGCATGATTTTTACTTCTCTTCACTGTGAGCGGAGTCACAGTATGAGTGGAGCCATGCATGATTCACAAGATAGTTAACTGATGATTACACATTGATTCTCTAGTTAACTAGGACTAGGTGATAGTGGACTTCAGTATAGTTCCACTTACGCACGTCGATTCTCTAGTTAACTAGGACTAGGTGACTGTGGAATTCAGTATAGTTCCACTTATGCATGTTGATTCTCTAATTATCTCTAGGATTCTACTAGTTTAATTGACTATTTAAGTAGTTTACTTAACTAGTTAGTTACGCATGCACTTTGACACCCAACCAAAGCACATGTACTCATGGAGGCTACATATAATTGTATTATACTTCATTTTTTGATACAAAGATATAGAGAGAAATCAAATTCTATTCCCTTTTGCAATCTTTAGTTATTAACATGAAATTGTTACTTTTGTTTCCACCTAGATTCTCTGCAGATGCAACACATAATTTGAGAACCCCCTCTTGAATGAGATTCATGAGTTCATGATAATTAATCGGGCTTTTCATTTTCCACTCAACTATGAATGATTTTGTTGATGAAAGGGTGGGTGGGAGATTGATGGAGTTCTCAAATTTCATGAAGGAAATGCTTTTGTTATTGAAGAGATTTCATAGCATCCCTAAGGTTAACTCTATGGGAAGGTGAAGGATCCCATCTGATTCAAGTGAATAACTAAATTGGAAAATATCTATCTTCGTGTTGTTTTTTGTTGCAGTTTAGTGAGGCATTATTCTATGACCTTGACAGAATATCCATGCAAGTGTTGAAGATGGAGAAATTGTGGTCAATTGAGGTTTTGAAAGTGTCTACATTCTGGTATGCAAATGGGTTTGATGATTAAAAGACATGAGTGTGGAATTGATGGAATGGAAATCACTCATGATTCACTCTCATTTCTTGCAACCTACACCAAGATGGAGTTCTAGTGCAATGCACAAGTAACTCACCTTTTTTGAGTGGGTTTACCTAATTATCATTGCACCAATTTTTTTGTAAATCACATTTAAAACATGTTGCACCAATTTTTTTGCAAAACACATTTAAAACATACTTTCCACCCTTAAGTTGTGCCTCAAATTAAGCTCGAAGCTATGTTAGGCTATGGTTATTTTTTTTTAGTGAGCATATTTAGCTTTGGGAAACTTTTGATATACCAAATTTAGAATTTTTCTAGGAAAAATATACCCTCTAGTCTCAAAGATCCAATTTTAGATTTTATAGGGTTTTTGTGTGTGTTCTATAATCTCAGCCTCATAAGACTCTGCATGTTATTTTTGTGAATTTTGAATAGATGTTGATTGTGATTGTATTGAATATAATAGTAACAAAATTTGATATGAGAATACTATGGAGATTCAAGAGTAGATGTTTGTGGAAGAAAATGGCCATCGGGCATACTATTGAATAGATAACACCTAAATTTATGAATTAAAAGTGTTTGTAGTTGTATGTTTCCAACAATATTTTAGCTCACTCACACATTTCAAGGATTGATTGCACCCATTTTTCACTGGACAAGTCTTGAAAAACTGTTAGTTTTTTATACAACAATTTGTTACCACAATGCTGGATTTTCACACTCACCTCATCTGGGATACACCCTGGGACCACTCATAAGCATAATGGTAATGGTTTGGAAGTTTACTAATGCATGTCAATTTTAGTGTAATGGAAAACCTCAACATGGTATTAGAGCCTTAGCCCATGTTCGATTCCCCAATTTTCATTTTAGGGAGGGTGATGGATTTTCACACTCACCTCATTGGGAATCAATCACATGGACTAACTGCCACTCTAGGATCCACCCTCGGACCACTCATAAAGGTAATGGTAATGGTTTTGAAGTTTATTAATGCTTGCGGTGATCCAGATTTATTAGGAATACAATAATATACAGAAATAAACATAAATACATAGATGCAACGGAAATAAAACTTCATTTCATTAATAACAAATGACTAAATATTCTTATAGACATAATGGAAATAAACTAGCTAGGGCATTGGTAGCTTATCTATGAGAAGAGACGTGGCGGCTACAGGCCTTTTAACTATGTTACAATGAGGCTCAGAGGCCTATTTATTGTTGAGAAACAACGAAAAACCCTAAACATCCAAAAACCTAACCCTAGGAGATGAAGCGCCAAAACTATGGGCCCCGTTTGGGTAAATTGGTACATCAATTTTTCCGAGGACGTAACTTTGGCATATGATCTATGTTTGACGTGCTCAATACCTCGTTAGAAAGATATATCTGAGGAATACAAATTTTGATATGAGAAACGTCAAAGGAAATTCCTTGTTGCTCCTAGTTTTCCCAAAAAACGTTGTTTAGGGCCTCAAAATGGCTTTAGAAGTTCAAGACCCAAAAAACTGCTAAAAATAATAAGTTGTGCTAAAACTAAAAAATTTAAAGAACCGATGGTGGGGGTCCAAATGGAATAGATTGGCGGCCACCAATATCCACCTGGATCATTCCTCCCCCCTTAGGAAGCAATGGTCCCCATTACGTTGAGTTCCTCCATGGGATGAGGGAACTTCTGCTGAACTTGGTATTTGATTTCTCGAAGATGTCATGGACCTGCTAGAGGACGTGCTAGATGCGTTCAACAAATTTGGTTGCTTTCTTAGCTTTAGACAGTACATGTGTGGATTCTATCTGTGTGGCCACATGAGGTATGGAAATATCAAGTGGCAACGTGCTTGGGGTCAGATCAATGGAGTGCTTGACCTCACAGTGTAGAGGAACCTTTGTGGGTGAGGAGAAAATGTCCTCGTATTCCTCCAAGACTTTTTCCATTTGTTACTACCGTGCAGGGGAGCCCTGTTTCAAGGTTGTGGCCGAAATCTTCTTCTTGTATTGTGGGCGAATAGTAATGAAAATAAATTTCCTAGTTTGGGAAACAATCTTACTACCTTTTTTGCAATAGTCAAAGAGATGGCAAGAGGCAGTACTACCTCCGGTATCTTATAAAATTTATTTCCCAAAGTAATAGCAATAACACAAGGCCTAGACTCATACACAACATGTCGCTTCCACAAGTATTTTTGGCCCAATAATACATCAGACACATCAAGAGGAGAAACAACACACAACACCTCATCCTTGAATGGCTTGATATTGTATGGAAGGTGACATTGCTGATGGATGCGGAGATCTCTTCCTTGGTGAAGCCATCCGATGGTATACGGTTGCGGGTGTGCTATGGTCAGTAGGTCGAGCTGCTTCACGACCTCTACTGAAATGAGGCTCTTTTGTCTTCTACTATCGATAAGGAATTGCAGTGGAGAACCCTTTACCAACATCTAAGAATGGAAGAGGCACTCCCCCTCCTCGGGATCCTCAGGATCCTCCCTCTGGAGCTTGGTGGTGGCAAAAATGGCATAGGGATCCACATCAATGATCTTCTTCCCTTTTTCATTGCCCTTGTTTGGTTCTAACTCATAATCAAGACATGCATCTGATTTAGGTGCCTTTTGTTCGACCACCAACGACTGTTTGGCCCGACACTCATTTGTGCTGTGAGTGGGGATGTTATGAAATTCACACCACTTCCACGTGTCCTTATTTGGATTTTTGGTGTTGTTCTGAGTCGCCCCACTTTAGATTTTCCCCTTGTTTTGTGGTTCAGGGGCACCTTTCCCTGGCTTCCAGATTCGCGGATCCAAAGTCTTGCTTCTTCTACTTATATTTTTGCTTGATCTTGGCGGCATAACGATATTTCGTGCCAAGCTAGGTAATTTCGAGGAAATACATTTCCTCCTGAACGTATTTGTGCAAACAACTATGGTACTTGAGCACCAAATTTCTCTCTGAATATTTAATACCCAACTTTGTGCGCAGGGCATGGGACAAATTCGTCAATTCGTGCACATCTTGATTCCTTTGTTGCCGCAGCGTGGTCCATTGGATGTACTTGTCCTCATAGATCCCCACAAGGTAATATTGTTCCTTGATTCTGTCTCGGAACGAATTCCAAGTGGGTGAGGCCAAGAACAGAGAGGGTTTCCTCCTGTCCTTTTTCTCACAGTAGGTTTCCTACCAGTCTTTGCAGACATGGGGAGTGACTTTGAGGAGTACAAAAATAATATTTTCTCGGTCGGAGAAATCATGGACTGAGAAATACCCTTCCAGTAAATTCAACCATATATCTACAATGTTTTCACTTACTGGCATTCAAATATATGAATGTCAAAGTTGACTTGTACCTTCAAAGGAGTGGCCACTGGATGTAGATGTGTCATCAGTGAGTAGTCGTTGAAGGATCTGGGAAAAGTTATCCATCATCGCATTCCTTTGTTTCTCGAGGGGCTCCTCGTGCAATATTTTGATAGGATATCTTTCTCTCTTGTCTCTCTTTTCTTCTGCCATGGGAGGGAATTGGGGTTTGTGAGGTTGATCTTGCAAGGGTCAACCAAATCGAGCCCTAACTCCTTATACCCTGACCTCATTGGGGATGTGCAAAGAAAAACATAGAAAGAGCAGACCTCTCTGATACCACTGATCTAGAGTTATGCAGGAAGGAAATAATATATAGAAATAAACATAAATACAGAGATGCAACAGAAATAAAACTTCATTTCATTAATAACAAATGACTAAAATATGCTTACAGACATAATGGAAATAAACTAGCCAGGGCACTTGTAGCTTATGTGGCGGCTACATGCCTCTAAATTGTGTTACAATGAGGCTCGAAGGCCTATTTATTTATGAGAAACAATGGAAAACTCTAAACATCCAAAAACCTAACCCTAGGAGATGAAGCGCCAAAACTATGGGCCCCGTTTGGGTAAATTAGTACATCAATCTTCCTGGGGACGTAACTTTGGCATACGATCTCTGTTTGACACACTCAATACCTCATTAGAAAGATCTATCTGAGGACTACAACTTTTGACATGAGAAACATAAAAGTAACTTTCATGTTGCTCCTAGTTTTCCCTAAAAACGTCGTTTAGGTCCTCAAAAACAGCTCCGGAAGTTGAGGACCCAAAAAATGCTAAAAATAGTAAGTTGTGCTTAAACTGAAAAACTGAATGAACCAATAGTGGGGGTTCAAATGGAATAGGTGGGTGGCCATCAATATCCACCTGGATCATGCGGGTTTTGGTGTAATGGAAAACCTCAACACACACTTGAAATTGACTTACTATGCAAGCATGCCATCTTAAAAAAGAGAGGCCATTACCATTTGATAGTTTTTGAGGCAATGTATTTATTTCTTCTCTTAGTGTCTAGTGGTTGATTTTCTTTAGAAATGAAACTTCAAATGACAAGGTTGGATTCATGGGTGTATTAGGACATTGAAAGTACTTATGCATCATCTAAGTTTGTTTGACATTGAAAGCAGTTGGGTGTAGCCTAAGTTAGTACAAATATCGAGGATTTGGGTTTAAATTAAGTATTCATACAAAATAAGGAATTACTAGGTAGGGTGTTGGATAGCTACAAAATCTAGTCTTTCCTAACCTTGGTTTTGGGAGGTATTCAAGCATTTTTTCAACTGAGTCAATTTGAACTGCTGAGAGAGCATTATGTTGTTTTCATTATTGGGAAGTCATACAAATTTTAGCACTTACAAATAACTCTAATTGTAGTTTATGAGACATAATTTGAAGTTGGTAATTTTTGTGGTTTCTGCTAGAATTCTCCATTGAAAAAGAGAGAATTTTGAGTTATTTGTTTGCAATCCCTGTGATAATAATCCAAGTTAGTATCTCATTTTTCTAAGTCGGGTCTTCAAAATTTTGAATAACATGGTTTATCCATTGGGTATTCCATTGTTGGAAGTTGACTAAAAAACTAGTTTTCCTATAAGGGCTTCAAAGTTGAAGAAAGATTTTCCTAAAGTCAATCCCATGGACCAAATTGTGCAATTTTGAAAACAAGTTTATTTTCTTGTAATTGGTGTGTTTTTGGTTGAAGCCGTCACCCTTCATTTACTTGAGTTGTTGAGAAAATGACCAGAATTAATAAGGTATCACAATTATGAATACAATGATGTACTCTAATGTTCATGATACAATCAAAATAACCTAAGTAATTCTCATTGATATTCTAATATGTTTACAACATGCAGAAGAGAAAATTGAGTTTCTTCAACTCGAGTCATAACTCTAATGAGATGAATTATAGAAAAATAGTCCACATTATGAACTGGTTCTTGTTTAGAACAATTCTTTGTTTGAGTTTGAGAAACACTCCTATCAGCAACCAACACATGATCAAAATTCAAGACCAGTTTCACATGAAGATGTAGAGGCTCTGCTTGCACTGCCCAAGCCCATCATCAGACCTTGGGAATAAGTTATCGATAGAAATCATAAAACTATTCTTGGATACGAAAAAGAAGTGTCCTTTCACATTCTAGACTACTATAAGCCAATCGAGTTTTAGAGTGTTGGGTTTCTTTACGAAAACTCATCTTCACCTATCCCACTTCCATGGACATTTCAAAATATCAAATGCCAACATTGGGATCGATTTTGCCACCTAAAAGTTCAACGTTTTGATCTTCACCCTTGTGAGAATTTTGGAAAACATACTCATCATTTAGACATATGTTCTAGACACAAGACTCTTGCAAGAGAAAATATTCACCTTGAATGGATAACTTCTTGGAGATTCTCTTCAACAACCAAGAAGATATATCAATCATACGTCAAAGTTCATTTTCGAGTATTAGCACATCTTGCAGTGGATCTTTATTTTCTCATATTATATCTAACATGGGGGATTTACAGTTAGCTATTAGATTCAAAGTTATATCAAGTGTTCTTATGCCATAGCATGCACCAGATCCTACAACCAAAGTTCCATGAGCATCATTTGGTTGATGACCAACCTTAAACCACCACCAATAAAATAATTTGACTTTTGCTACCCATTTTGCCTATTTGTAGTTATCTTAAACCACCACAAATAGAATAATTTGACTAGATTGTGGTATTCCTTAAACCACCATGAGAGCACATCTAGCCATTGGTTGCTACCGACCTTTGTATTTCAACTCTATTTTTGGACTCATTTACATCCCTTCGAACTTGGGTGGGGAGGGGCGGGGCGGGAGGGCGGGCACGGCGGGATGTTGGAAGTATAATCCTCTTGGCTTATGCAAACTTGGTTTATTCCCTTGATAAGGAGGAAAATAACTTCAAGGGGAAGGAAACAATCATGAGAAGTCCAAGAGACCTCTTGAAAGATAAAAACCTAGAGATACACAAAATGCATATATATATGTGTGTGTGTGTGTGTGTTTTGCGAATAATACATATCTCACGCCTATCAATTTATATATATCTTCATAAATGTTTTACACAAAAATGTCTACATTTAATTTTACTATAAATGTTGTAACATAAAAAAGAAAATATTAAAAAATCAATACTACAATTTATAATATTTTCAAAATAACTTCATAATAGTTTCCAACATAGTTAAATAATTTCCAACATAATTAAATAGAACCTCCAAACTTTACCAAACACATTAAAACAATTTTTTCAAAATGATAATACTACTATTTCAAACACTCTTACACTACTAAAATTTTATAAAAACAAATTAGTTAAAATAATATATAACATATAAGTTAAAACTTAAATACAAGTTTTTCAAAATGATAATGCTCATATTTCAAACACTTACACTAACTAAAATTTTATAAAAACAAATAAGTTAAAATGATATGTAACCTATAATTTAAAAATTAAATTGAAATATTATTACCCTAACAAACCAAGTTACCCCACACACACATATGGATATAGATATATCAACAATTTATCAATAATGTCCCCTGGTTTACTTTTTCCACAAATAACACAACATATGGTTTACAATACTATTTAGAAAAGTCTTAATGTTACGATCAGGACGGACAGCCTGCCTGACCACAAAATTTATGGAGGACACCCTACCTACTTTACCACGATGAGATCGAGACACTTTAATTCTTTAGGATAATTATTCAATAATGTGGTCTTTATTATCAGGACTGACACCTAAGTCTGAATAATGCCAATACTAGAAATTGAAGATGGATAAAATGTCCGCACTCATCCCAATCCTGCACAATTGAAATCAACCATCATGAGTGCAGTTGATAAGCTGGGAAGTTAGTAAAAGAAAATTCAATTTGATGGAATAATATGGATAACAGTGGCCACACCCAAATGTAAACCAAGTTTTATTAATAGAAAAATTGAAGCTTATGTCTCGATCTCTTACCAGTACCTGCTTCTGTCTAGGTAGGATTTTAATCTTCATCCAGCCAATCCAGGCTGAAATGTGCTTCTACAACCTCAACACTAAGCTCTATGATGGCAGAGCTTTTGACACGATTCCATTGCTGCCCAATCTTCTCATCGCAGATAACATGCTTTAGAGATCTGAGACCTCCAACTGATTTAGGCAGCTTCCTCAACCGAGAACACTCTCTCATGTCAAGCTCCTGGAGTTTATTTAACTGTCCTATTTCCTCTGGAAGCTCTTTTAAGCACTCACATAGTGAAATGTCAAGATATTCCAGCTTCCCAAGTTTTCCAATGGATGCTGGAAGCTCTTTCAGACCTAGACATGCAGATACCCTTAACATTCTTAAAGAGCCGAACTGCCCTAAATGATCTGGTAACTTTTGAAGAAGGTGACAGTTAGTGATGCAGCACTTTTCAACAGACGACATGTCACAAATACTAGGGGGCAACTCCTCCAAATCACAGCAATGGTCCAGTTTAAAATCTAGCATGATAGGAAACTTTAGGCTTGACTGGGCACTGTTGAACCTTGACATAACTCCAAGACCTTCACATAAGCTCAAGGATAGCTTCTGTAACTTCTGTAAGACTTTACTGTACTCTTGAAGTGGGGGCACAATCAACCTCTCCAAGCGAATAGTTTTAAGTTCAGTGAGCGAAGATAAGGCTGATAGACCGTTCATTGTGGCTCTCTTGGACCCATAATTAAATACAAGGAGGACTTTCAGTTTTCTCATAGAACTCACAAACGATGGAAGAAAATATTGGCCTGCAGAAAAGAGTAAAACCAAGGCCTCTGCCTCACCAAAGTTCATCTCACACCATTGATTCTCTTTCATGGCACCTACATAAGGAAACCAGAAATGCAAAGTTCAATTAGAATTAGAACATTATAGACTGTTGAGCACACGATGAAATCATTACATATATTTCCTAAGGCCTATGATATCAATGGCCAACACAAGGAAACATTGATCATTTATTCAGAGTTCATGCAGATCACATAATGATAACAGTAGGACAAGATTCACCTGTGACTTGCACAGAAAATCTTGAGAACAAGCTTACTATTATTTGAATGAAGCTGGGAATATAGCAGATGTTCAACAAAAATAAACAGCTGTCTTTGAAGTTGATTGCTTAGTATTCCTGAGTAGCAAAATCAGAGGGTGTTTTGTAGCAAAATGTCCTGGTACGTTATTAACAATTTCATATGAAATTTTGGGAAATAGAAGTTTCTGATGATAAAAATAAAATAAAATAATTAGTAGACAATTTAAGAGAATAAGGTGATTGTACAATGTATAGTGCAGTTTCAATGGAACTGCTTCCAAAATAACTATTTGGTGACAAACAACCCCATAAGATTTCCTGTACAAGGTTCTCGGATTTCTAATCCTGGTCCATGATATACACATTGTTGATTCAACTTATTGGTTAGGATGAAGCACGAGGATAAGAGAAAAGAAACAATAATTCTAAAATAATCATTTGGTGATAAAGAGCCCCATAAGATTTTCTTGGCAAGACTCTCTGGTTTCTAGGCCTGGTCCATGACCTATATCTTGTTGATTAAAATTATTGGCTAACATGAAACAGTGAACACTAGGAACTGAGAAAATAAACTGTAATTCCCAATACAATATATTTGACTTCCATTATTTGAAGAATATGTGTGTAAAATCCAAGCAAGCTTCTAAAATCACGGACCTGTGTGAATGGAAACTATTTGAGCATCAAATGGTTGATTCTTGAACAGCTCCCATTTTCCTGGTAAACTGTCCTCCTTTCTAGGCATAAACAACCTCTTCCTACGAACTATCCTGTCTCGAGATGCCAAATAAAGCGCCAAGTCTCGCATTACGTCATGCTGAGAAAAGTACAGCTCAGAGACACTTCCATAATCGATTGCTTGACTCCTAGGTCTGATTAGCAAAGACAACACAATGCATAAGACATGGGGAGCCAAGATCAAAGAGTTTGACGGAAAATAAAAAGAAGAGAAGGCATTCACCTGATATTGCTTGTTAAATTCAACAGATTTCTACTTGCAAGTTCTAACAAGATGACAAAAGCATCCTGCCACTCCATATTTCGCACATAAACCCAAATGTCCAATAATGCATCCACAGAAATTTTTCTGTCCTCTGGAAATGATCCCAGATCTAAGAAGCACTCTCGTACTTCCTTGTCCAGGACATCAATACTGGTTTCCAAGCATCTATGTAGCCCTTCTTTATGATAATCTGAAATTGATTCCCCATTTAAGAGTTTGTTCTTGGCACTCTCCCAGACCAGGCGAGGTTCGCTATGCAAAGAGCTTCCAATAACCTTCAGAGCAAGTGGAAGGCCTTTACATTCCTCTTGCACCTACAGCTCATACATCAATAATCATGAGTGGAAATTCTATGGTTCATACATCAGTAGTCATAATTGGAAATTCTATTTTGTTGTTGAAGCATGAATCACTTACCAAATATGCAGAATGTGCATTCACAGGTTTTGTGTTATGGCTCATTAATATGAACGTATGGAAAAGGTAAGTCTATTAAAGGACTATTAAGTATATGTCTACCATCTCTTTTACTTGTGAGACATTTACTGTGATTGCAATCACTAAACCCAACCAAGTCGCACCAAACTTGAGACAATAATATATTGCATATGAATACCATTCCGGTACTGTAAGACATATACCTGCTTGACTAGATGTTCATCTGCAGTACCAGGAATTGATCTCTGTCCAAAAGCCCAGAAGCAGAAAAGGGGCAGAGCATCGGCATCATCCAGCAATGGCAATTCATAAAACTGAGTATGGGTTGTTCTGGGGATGGTAGAGCGATCTCGGGTTGTCACAAGTGTCTTATATCCGTCCCCTTCAAATAATAAGTTTTCCAAATTTACCCTAGACCAGAGATCATCCAGCACCACCAGAATTGGCTTGCCCTGCCTCTGCAGCTGTTGTTGCAGCTGCCTATGTGCATCCTCCACATTCTGAAATTCAGGTTTCTTCTTCGGAACAATCTTCTCCCACATAGTCTCTAAAATTTCTTTAATGTTTGGGGATTGTGAGACTGTAAGAAAAATGATATTGTTTCGAAAAATACCTGGTAGACATAAAGAGGCAAGTGCTTAGATAAAAATTCCATAATCTGTAAAAGAACAAGTAGTTTCATCATCACCAAAAAGCACCAAAAAACATCACATAGTTACAACATAATATCTGCATGTCTGGTGATCCATGCTAGCCACAAGCTATAGAGATGGCACGCAGCTAGCTACCATTAGAATCCAGTTTTCTTAATCTTAAACTTCTGATAAAAATATAAAGATTATACCGTGAGACGCCATTTACAGCGTTAGGCTGTGGCCAAGCCATAACACAATTTGTAGTTTAAACAAATTAAAATGGATAGAAACATCAAAAATAAATTGGTTAATTTGGTAAAATATAGAACATAAGAATCCATTTTCTTTAATTTTTTGAAGGAAAATTTTGTGGGGAAATCCAAGGAATGCTTACCCACATTTATAGATGGCTTCTCTCGTAAATCCCTCAGTGAAGGCTAGTGCACTTCACCACTTCACCCATGAGGATTTAAAGTGAGCACCTATTGGCATGGAACTAGTCAAATGCCCAGCAACAATGCTGCCTATTACCCCTCAATGGGTAACTACTTGAAGGGTCAACCCCATGGGTGTATGCTGCTGATTTCTCTGAGCTCTCTATCTTGTTTACATACAAATACATTCATCCAGATATGTTCTTTTATTTTCTTTTCACATCTATGTTGCCTCAATCATGGTGCATCAGATGACTTCCGCAATTCAAATAGCAAAGAAAGGACTGATGTTGAAGATTGCATAAAAATAATTGGATGGCATTGTGGTTGTAAGTGTGATTACGGTGATGCTTGCCTCGGTAGGACTTGTTGACATTTCATTGTCGCTAATTTGTTGTTTTGTCTCATCATACCATGATTACAAAGTTTACTTTGGAAAGCAAGTCATTTTCCATAGTTAAGGTGTACAATTGGTGACTTCCTAAGGTAGTGCCCAAAATCCTCTCATACATATCACTTTTTGCTCTTTTTCCATCACCTCTATTCTATTCATGTAAAAAGATTAGGCACTTTCATGCTTGGCTCCTCAATGTCATCCATAAAAGGTTTGTTGTCTTAAAATCTAGCAAGTCTTGTGAGTATAGCTCACAAGACAAGAGGTAGACCAAGGGACAACAATGAGGTGTGGCCCAATGTCACCACAACCACTGCCTCCTACTTTTTTGTGGACTTTCACCACTAGGGAGACTTCCCTTCAGTAGGCCACCTAAAGGATTTATCAAGTACAAGGGATAAGGTGACAAGATAGGCTTAAGGGGGACAACTCTACCTAAGAACAAGGCATAGCTAGCACACTAGGGCAACTCACATCCTCCAATATGCCTAATTAGGGCACAACGGGACCTAAGGCTTGAGAAATAGCAAGCCAAAAAGATCAACCTAAGGTCACAAGGCCAAGAAAAGGCTTGCAATCAATATATATTTTAAATCTATGGAACAAGAAGTCTTCAAAAAGCCCCAAGTTGAAGCCTAGGGAAAACTAGGGCTTTTCTAGGGAAAAATCTAGCTAGGGCATAAGACTTTATCCCTAATTTGGATGAATTGGTGATCAGGTGCTCAAAATTACACTAAAAAAAGAAATTTGTTGGAATGGTGTGGAACCTAAATGATCGCGTAGATCTTGTCGTTCTGAATACGACGCAACTCGTTTCGCAGAAAACCGACACCATATGCTCCCAGAAACGCGTTATGTCAGCTTTGTCAAACAAGCAAATTTTTGGAAAAAAAATACATTGACAGTGCAGTCAGCAGTCTGTACTGTTGACTAGGCATGCCCATCTAGAAGGTTGACTAGTCAAAGGGTATATTCCTCGATGAATGAGGTTGTGCCAAGTGGCACTTCATCGTTGGTTTAAAATGACAGGTTTTGGTTGGATTTTTGGTGGCCAATCACAGGCTGCCACGTGGCATGGCCAGGGGCCACCATGTTGTGGCTTGGCACCACCTAAATTTTGGTCAAGGTCCGAGCAAAGCGGGCAGGGGTCAAACCCGCGACCTCCAAGCAACTAGCACAGAGCCTTTACCACCGCGTCATCGCATTAGTTCTTAATTTATTATGGATTTAACATATATTTTTTTGTAATCGTTTGGTGTTTGGGGGTGGGGGTCGGGTTCTAGCCCCAGCCCTGGTCACCACGCCTAGGGGCGAGACCATGCACAGGAGGCTAGCCCTGCTCCCCCCCCCACTGTTCATAACCGTAGCATGACCACCAACCGAACCGCTATGTGAATGCAACCTGAGACTGCCACCGAACCACTAGGTCGCCAGGACCATGCCCCCACTAATCCTGACATCATATGCCATCCAAAGCACCATGTGACTTCTACCACTGTGACCGCTGACCGTTACGGTAACCGTCACATTTTTTATTTTAAAAAAATAATAATTTAATCTAGCGGCATATGCTTTGAAATTCAAACTTTGGGCATTATTGTGCAAATTAATGCCCCACCAATTTCGCCCAAAAATTGGGCAAATTGTCGCCGAGTTAGCCAAATTAAGGGTGAAATTATAGTATCGGTCTGGATTTTGGGGAAATTGTGGAGCGAATAGTGCCAAATCTCGGGGAAGCCATAACTAAGTCAGTTTTTACCAATTTGAAGCAGAAAGAGGATACACAGGGATTTTTGGGTATTCTGGAGTCATTGGAACAAGTTTCAGAGTTGTTTGAGCATTGAAAATGTATGTAATCACACTTTTGAGCACAATAGAAGAGGGCCAAGCCATTGGAAGTTGGACAAATGAGATGTAGCCCAGGAGGGGTGAATTTCTTCATCATGTGTTGTTTTGTTACTGTTTATGGTGATGTTCATGTCTGTTAGCTGTTGTTGTTCAGTGTTTTGTTTATGTTAATTTTCTCAAGAAATTCACTAGTTATGGCTAGTGATGAATGATGTGTTGTGGCCATTTCTTGATGAGTTTGTCATAGTCTACTTAGATGATATCTTGATTTTCAGTAAGTCACGTGATGAACATGTCATGCATGTAAGAAAAATACTTGATGTCTTAAGGAAATAACAATTGTTTTTTAAGATGTCAAAATGTGAATTTGGTAAAACTTCTTTGGTGTACTTGGGGCATATTGTTGGAGGAGGTTAGTTGAAGATAGACCCTTCTGAGGTTGAGGTCATTGTGAATAGGCCAACGGCCAAGATAGTCTTTGAGGTATGAAGCTTTTTGGGAGAAGCCCAATATTGGAGGAATTTTATTGCTAACTTCTGTTCTATCGTAGCTCCATTGCATGCATTAACTAATGTGAAAAAAATCTTCTAGTGGGGAGGCAAGAAACAAAAATCATTCAATTATTTGAAATAGAAGATCAGTTCAGCCCTAGTACTTTCACTTCCAGACTTGATACAACCCTTTGAGATTCAAACTGATGCAAGCAACTATGCCATGGGCGTAGTCCTTATGCAACATGGTAAGCCCATTTCATTTCATTTAGAAACTTTCAATGGTGCAGTGCTTAACTATCCTACTTATGACAAGGAGCTTTATGCGTTGGTTCAAAGTGTGAAAAAATGGAAACACTACTTGATGGGAAAGGAAACCATCATACACACTGACCACCAACCATTGCAATACTTGCAATCGAAAACTAAGTTGCAGCAATCAAGGCACTTTCGATGGATGGGTTTCCTCCAACAATTCCACTAGGTCATCATGTATAAGAAAGGTATATACAACAAGGTTGTTGATATGCTTTCTAGGCCTATTGTTAGTGCAACTAATTTACTCAAGCATAATTATGTTTTGCATGAAATTTATGTTGAGTAATATGCATTTGATAATGACTTTCAAGATGTTTATGCAAACTTGAGTCGAGGAAACCAAGAAGAGGAATTGGATTACCATGTACATAATAACTTGTTGTATCATTTGGGCAAGTTTTGCATTCCTTAGGGGGAGAGAGTGAATGCCATAAGGAAAGAAAACTTTATCTTATCGTTGGACATTTTGGTGTAAGCAAAACAATGTCACATCTTCAGAGGTATTGTTATTGGCCTCGTATTCTTGAAAGTGTGTCACATTTCATTAAAGGTTGTTCATTGTGTGCATTCAGTAAGCCTAGCAATAGGAAATTAGGATTGTACACACCACTTCCCGTACCTTCACGTCCATGGGAGAGAGTTCCTATGGATTTTGTAGGAGGTCTTCCATTGTAAAAAATAGGTCATGATTTTTTGTATGTAGTTGTGGATAGGTTCAACAAGATGTGTATATTAATGCCATGTAAAAATCAAATCACAACCAAACAAACAACTCAACTATTCTTTTAGCATGTTTGAGTTCATTTTTGGTTGCCCACATCCATTATTAGTGATGGAGATTCTCAATCTGTTGGGAATTTTTGGTCAAGCTTGTGGGACTTGATGGATACCAAGTTGAGAAAGAGTACAACCTTTCATCTAGAAACAGATGGTCAAATCGAAGTGGTCAATTGAACAATCACACATCTTCTTCGAGGATACTGCAGCAAACATCCTAAGTTGTAGGATGAACAGTTGCGTTACATTCAAAATGCTTACAACCATGCAAAACACTCCTCTACACAAACATCGCCATTTGAGGCATGTCTTGGATACTTGCTTAGATCGCCGTTGTATTTCATTTTTGGGAAGGATGTTGTTATTCATGGCCATAGTGACATCGACAAAGCCAAGAAGTTCATAGAACAAATCCAATTGATACATCAAACAGTTCAAGATCAACCTGAAAGGAGCCAAGGCAAGTACAAAGCAAGGCATGACAAGCATCGTGTAGATCACAAGCTCTAAGTTGGTCATGAAGTTTGGATTCACATTAGAAAAAGAGGCTTCAAGGGGAAGGTAAAAAACTGAAACCAATCTGTTATGATCCTTTCATAATTTTGGAAAAGATTGGTGACAATACCTTCAAGTTAGATTTTCCTTCATACACGAAAATTTACTTTGTTGTTAATGTTAAGAACTTAAGGTTGTATGAGTCTCCTTTGATTGAAGATCAAGGAGAATAAGTTCAGATTCCTTCCATTGAAGAATTTTCTCCAGAATGCCTTGATAAGCTTCAACAAGATACCATTATTGACAGAAGAACAAGGACATCAAAACAAAGGAGTGTAGACTACCTTCGTGTGGGGCTCAAAGGCACAAATCCAAGCAAGGACAAATGGATCGAGATTGAAAAGGTGAGGGAATTGTACCCTCATCTACTGAACTACTGAAAGTGATCTCTTGGGGTCCAAAAGCTTCCAGTGGGGAGGAGTGATCAAGTGTTAAAAATTATGCTAAAAAATGAAAGTTGTTGGAATGGTGTGGAACCTAAATGGCTGCATAGATCTTGTCGTTTTGAATCCAGTGCAACTCATTTTGCGGAAACCCAATACCGTATGCTCCCATAAACACGTTCTATCGGCTTTGTCAAACATGCAAATTTTTGGAAAAAAAATGTAGGAATAGTCGAGTCAACAATCCGTACTACTGATTGGGCATTCCCATGTGGCAAGTTGACTAGTAAAAGGGTATATTCCTCGATGAATGAGGTTGTGCCAAGTGGAACTTCTTTGTTGGCTTGAAATGGCAGGTTTTGATTGGGTTTTGGGTGGTCAATCATAGGATGCCACATCCCATGGCCAGGGGCCGCCATGTGGCAACCCAAAGGCCACCAAAATTTTGGTCAAGGTCCGAGTGGAGTGGGTGGGGGTCGAACCCATGAAGTACAAGAAACTAGCACAGATCCTTTACCACCGCGTTCTTAATATATTATGGATTCGACATATATTTGTTTTGTAATGGTTTGGTGTTTAATGGTGGGGGCCGGGGTCTAGCCTCAGCCCTGGCCACCATGCCTAGGGCGGGACCATGGGCGAGAGGGTGGGCCCCACCCCCCAATTTTCATAACCATAGCGCCCCCTGAGTCTGTGTGATCGTGACCCGAGACCGCCACCGAATTGCCAGGCCGCCAAGACCATGCCCCCACTAACCATGACAACATATGCCAATCAAGCCAGATGTCGACCTCTATAAACGTGACCACCAGAAAACAGTTTACCTTCTTAATCACATTTTTTATTTAAAATATATATATATATATATATATATATATATATATATTTAATCCGGCGGTATATGGTTTGAAATTCAAACTTTAGGCGTTATTGGGAAAATTAATGGTTCGACAATTTCGCCTGGAAATTGAGAAAATGGTCACCCAGTTAGCCGAACTAAGGGCGAAATTGTAGGACCGGTCCGGATTTTGGGGAAATTGTGGAGTGGTTAGTGCCAAAACTTAGGGAACCCATAACTAAGTTAGTTTTTTACCAAATTCGCAACAGAAAAAGGCTACACATGCGTTTTTGGGTATTCTAGAGCCATTGGAACATGTTTCAAAGCTGTTTGAGCAATGGAAATGTATCTAATCACACTTTTGAGCATAATAGAAGAGGGCCAAGCCATTGGAAGTGGGACCATGGAGACATAGCCCAAGAGGGATGAAATCCTACATCATGTTGTGTTTGTGTGTTTGGTGCACGAATGTACCAAATCACACTTGCTTAAGAGGGGTGGTTTTTCCCTCTTAAGTTATTGGTCACAAGCATAAAATAGATGGAGTCAAGCAAGTTAGTGGAACATGTTAATACATATACATACAAGATATAGAAATAGCATGCATATTAAAACATAAAAACTAAACTAAAACTAAAACAAATAAAACAAAAGCTCTAAATAGAGTCAAACAACTTCAATAATCCAAACGGCGACGCTTACGTCCCCTCTTATTGAGTGCTGGTAGGAAATGAGGATGAAACTTTAACCCACTTTCCAAGAGGCCCTTGGAACTATGGAGCTCCATGTCCCGATGCAAGGATGTCTTTACTTCCGAGCTGCCTTGGCGCAAAGTCTCCCTCTCTCTACTATGGTGGACTGGAGTTGTTGGATGGCCTACAACTGAGTCCCCTCTATCTCTGCTCCAGATCACACAATGTTGGTATTTCTTTGGGAAATTCTGGCAAGAATAACAATGTGCTCTCCTGTTGCTCATCTCTTGGTGGCCTTTTATAGGATAATTCAAATCCTCCTTCCCTCTCTTGGTACGTTGTGGATGGTGACCCATGAGAGGAGGGTGATTCCATTGTGTGCCACATTTATTCCATTGTGTGCTCCTTTGAGGTCCTAAGGAGGCTTGGGCGACTATCCTTAGGTGGCCTCAAGTGTGGGATCAATGTCCTAGAGTGTGCCTTGTGGTCCCAAAAAGTGACTCCTACCACTCTTAGGACCACCCGGCTTTTTGAGGAAAAGTCGCACAAAGGCACGCTTATCAAACAATTTTGCGCGCAAAGGCGCATTTGATTGGTTCTTTCTGTGCGCAATTTGATTTTCCCTTCAGACCTTTGAGTTTTTTAAAATACTTCAGATTCTCTAATGTCTCTCAGCCTTGTAAATCCTTCTACCTAACATTAAATAATGTCATATTTGTTTGTCCGATTTTCCAGTAATAACACATGTGTTGTTGTGTTACTGTTTATGATGATGGTCATGTTAGTTAGATATTGTTGTTCAGTATTTTTCTTATGTTAATTTGTTCAAGAAATTCACATAAAAATACATTAAAAAAAAATCATGGTTAACTTGCAATTTACCTCATAATCCTTAAGCACTTTTTTTATATTATGAATTGGAATTTAGCACAACAAACACTAATTTTCTCATTCATATCAATTGGCCTCTAAAAGTAGTCTATTTTGAGGCAATCACCCTTCCTTCAAGTGTTGAATCCTTCCAAAGGCCAACAACTTCAACCAAGGATATACAGGTATTGATGTAAGTTTATGGTTGACCAACAAAGTGACCAAGGATATATAGTGCCCTTTTCCTTGGGTGATGGAGTCAATGGGTATGTAAATTTTACTAAATCTTGGCAAGGAGTAAGGGAATGATGAAACCCTATATTTCAAAACCCTAACTATCAATTTTTTGAGAGAGCCAAGTCAATTGGGAGAGATATTCACCAATGGGATTGTTATTCACATTCTACAAGTGAGTAATGCATGAAATACTATCACCTAGAATCTACACAATGATCTTGATCCTCAACAATAACTACCACAATAAAAACCCTAGATAATTATCCATTCCATACATTAGACACAAAAAGAAAAAAAATATCAAGTACAAGGTACACTTACAAGATAGAATGCATGAAGAAGCCTCTATTTCTCCAAAATGACATCTCCAAAGCCAAAGAAATAGTTCCAATAGAAAAACTCCACCAAATATCACATATCCACAAGATACAAGCTAGGCCAAAATTCTTCAAGAGGGCCGAAATAGTCATAAAGGATGATGAACAATGAAATGAATCTATCCTCTACTTATATGAGGATTAGGATAAGTAATTATGCTTAAGAAGCCCATAAAAATAAGTTAGATCATTTAATGGCCTTCGCTTACAAGCCAACTGATAAGATAACAATGAAAGGAGCCTAATTTTCCCACACATGTGAGTCATAACTTCATTTATTGTTGATGTCATGCCTAATTTATGCTCCAAATTCCACGCCAAAGTGCAATGAGTTGTCCAAAAATGTGCAGATGCCTACGTGATCCAAAATTTGAAGGTTGGCCCTCAAATTCACCTCAATATCTCTTGTGGGATCCCAATATCTAGATGGGGTACCATAAAGCAGTCTCCATGGGTCTCCATTTGTTAAACAGAGCCTCCTTCTCTCTAGCCTTAAGGGCTCCTTTAGTGCAACACACCCTCCCTAGTCTCTCAGAGTGAGAACATTCTCATCTGGGCTTTGAATTAAATCCTTCCCATCAAGTTGTGTTTAGGAAAACTTGGGGGCATGATGGGTATTAGTGTTAGTATTTGCATACTTCCACAAGGGATCAAAACAAATTTTGCATGTGCATCTTAGGTTTCCCACTCTAAAGAATTTTCAATCATTCCACTAGGTCATGATATAAAATTGTTCCACTGGTGGTTGTCCTTGTCAAGTGTCCCATTTTCCTTCACAAGTATATGCCCGCTGACCCTCTTCCATGTCTTCGTCATAATATTCAGTCTCCCAAAAGCTGCCAACTCAGAAATCCACATGCCAACACATCAAATGTCAAAGGGAGTTGTCTTTTCCCAAGGGTGCCCAAGTCATCATGGTTCACAAGCACTAAACCCTAATTTCTTATCCCACTGAAGCTAGGGTTTTCTATGAAAAAGAGGCATATGAGCAGAGGAGCCATAAGGTAGTTCATATCAGTAAGTATGTGGCCATTTCAACTCATAAAATCATGTCTCCATCATTTTTTAAGAAATCATTCCAAGAATCAAGCCATTTGCCACTCATAGGGCCAGTTTCGCTTCAAAATATGTTCTGACCAAAAAGAGATGAAATTAACAACAACGAGAGAGGGTTTTGTCCTTCATAGGTCAATAAAGAAAAACCTCCTTCATATTTTACACAAGTGTCATGGTTTTATAGAAATGTCAAAAATATAGGTGCCACGGGGGAATTGCTGCACTTCTGGAGTGACCTTGGGAAAATCACGTTTTCTCATATCTGGAGTGTGACTTTCTTGATGGCTCAAATGATAACTAGATAGAGAGAAATTTATAATGAGCTATCATGAGCTCAATTTCGAGTTGAGGAAGGTCTCCAAAATTTGCCTGCACCAGCACTCTACATTTCTGCACCTTCATTCAACACTTTTTCAACAATATTGGGAAACTCAATTTTTGACCAGGAAAATGAATTCAAAATAGAAAACCAAATTTATATTTAAAAAGTATACAGGATAAGCTTTCCAACGAGCTATCCTGGGCCAAATTTGGACACCGGGAAGGCCTCCAAATGTGGTCTTCACAACAATGCTTCTTGGCACTGCACGTTTACACAATGAAGGTTTTGAAGGATTTCACTGCTTCCATCAAGCTCAGGTTTCCTCATAAAATTCTCCAAGGAGTTTTTTATCAGTAAGTGGACATAAAACACCTCTATTTTCACATGTTTTTTGTTCCATTAACGAGTTGAAAGTGTTATAGCCTGTTATCACTCAGTAATTTCTCCAGGTTCAAGAGAGAACTCACCGAGGTAACCACAAACCTACTTCAAATCCTAGGATCTAGCCTTCCTAGAATTCAAAGAGGGCTCTCTCTTTAAGATTTATCTTTGTTTTGATTTATGTTCTTAGGCTAGTTATGATAGAACAATTGGTTTTGTTTTAAAGGTTTTGGTGGGTAAAAATCACTTAGGATTAAACTAGAGAGAGATCTACTTGTCCATTGGGCTATGGAGTCTAAGTCTAGATAGCAGTACTAGAAGGCAAGGCCAAAAGGGTAAAAATGTATTCAGGGCAAGGTAGATAACCCTCAATGATTTGGGGAAAGGTTTTTGATGAAATGGTATGATCGGGATAAAGGGCAATGAAGGATCCTTTGATCCAGAAAATGGAAGAAGTAGGCAGGGGTCAAACGGGAGTAGGAACAATGAAGAATTCCTAACACCGGAAATAAGAAAAAAACATTTAAATGGTAACTTAGTTAAAAACAGTGAGAAAAAGGCTAGTCCTGTAGTAATATTCCTAATTACACAATAAGATATATCAAACACATAATGAATTGCATGAAACTCAGAAAAGAAACAATGACAAGAAGAAATGTACTTCACTCTTCAACTTATCGCATGAATCCTGAATTATGATGCCACTTAAGCTTTGTCCAGTCTGCTACTTTGAATTCAACACATGAGAGCCTCCAATGTATCAGCAAAAGTCTATAGTAATCTTAACAATTTCATTCCACACTAAACACTTCATAAACTGAAGTATTTATACAAATGTTTATTACAAATATTCTAGAGAGATCTAGGAATAGTTCTAGGAAATATAAAATATCTTTACACATTAAGAGGGACAGCTGCTCAACAACTTTAGCAAGCTGTCCTCTTATCTAGAAAATATAGAACTATCTTATCTAGCAAAAATTGTTTGTTGAATAGCTGTCCATGCTTGCTGGCATTTTGAAAAATATCCTTTGGAAGATGACTTCACTGATACTCTTTCCACTTATACTCTTTGACATTGTACTTCATCCCTGAGGTTCTTTCACGCTGTTTATTTATCATGTTACCGCTGTAAAAAGGGACATTACAGCAGTCAAAATCAACTGACTGTTGCTTTTCTTTTTGATACACTTTGACTCTGTTCTTTCACCCTGATACTCTTTAAACTGATACTTTAACCTTCAACTGTTGTAAAAAGAGACTTCTCAGCAGTAAAAAATCAAAATCAAATAAATGTTTTATTTGTTTCCTTCTCAAATTGACTGCTTCATCTGCACTCTCTTTCACTGTTTTGCTTCTTCGCTGCTACAATAAATCTGTAAAAGGATGCCATTTTTCAACATCTGGTATTTTTATACCTTTGAGCTTTCTAAAGTTCTCATTTGCATCAGTATACTTGGAAAAATTTGGTTTAATTACAAACAAATGTTTGATTTCATTCTGAAGGAAGAATAAATCTTCAATGTATTGGAGAACAACTTTCCCTGTTGGAGAGCCCTGTGGCAGTGGCTTAGTAACCTGTTCTTTAGCATGATCTCTTATCTTCTTGTCATATTCTTTCTGGTCCATCAACTTATCATTTAAAACATGGATGTCTAGAATACCAGCTTATCTTAGCATAGTGTATTTAGCTAAAAACTTGGTAATGGAAAAATTCACGGCATCACATTTTTCTTTCAAGTTGTTCATTAGAGTTTTCTTTGTCAATACTTTCTTGATTTGCAATATAGTTTATGTCCTGTCCTGTATCTTTAATTCTTCTAGCTCTGTCCTGTTCTTACTATTTAATAAAGTGATTAGCTTTAATGCTTGTGCTGGTTTATCTGCTAATTCTTTTGTTGGCTTTTGTATTTCAACTTGAGATGCTAGAAAGAGGTCTCTCTATTCATATATTATCTGGATTGATGGCCATTGAAGATGTATAGCCTCAATAATACTGGTCCATAGGTGATTTCTTATGTAAGAAATCTGTGCAGTGAAACTCAAATCCTTTTGAAGGCTTTTGACTTGCTCTTCAAGTCTTTTTGCTCTTTGTTCATAATTGTTGGCATTAATCAATGCTGCTTTATTTGAAACTTCCATGTTCTGAATCATTTTCTTCAAACTATTAATTTCATTATTTTTTAGAGACATTTCCTCCATTGCTTTGACTATTTTCCCTGCACTATTTGTCTGCTGTACCTGTGATGTTGAGGATTCTGTATTGGAGGTAGTAGCTGATTGCACTGACATTGCAGTTGCCAGTGGCTCTTTGGGTGCTAACTTTTCTGCCAGTGTAGAAGGGACAACAACAGTAATAATAGGTATAACTGTAGGAATGGTGGAAGTATCAGTTTCCTTCACAATTTCTTTTTCTTTCATCAGTATATCCATTTGGCTTTCCATATCTTTGATTTGGGCAGTAAGCTTTATGATCAACTGCATCATATCCTCTTTCTCTTTCTTCTCTTGAAGTATCTCCTTACTCTGTGGGTGCTCACTTTGAGGAAGTTTTAACTGCTTCCTTAAAGCAGCAATATCATCATTTTTCTTCTTGATTAATACTTCAACAACTTGTACATTTGATGGGTCAACTCCTATTTGTAAAATCAAATCTTCTAAGGCCTTGATCCTTAGATCTTTTGCATATAAAGAGCCTTTGTCAAGTTTTATTTGGTCTTGCAGGTTGATAATGGTATTCTGCAAAGTGGTCACACTCATGGCTTTTGTCACCACAGTGGAATATAGCATCTCAGAGCTATGTCTGTGGAATTCTATCTGATCCAATTCATGCACTTTTTCAGTATCTACTTCAAATTCCATCTTTTTGTAGTCAACCACTGTTTTTGGGGTTGAAGTAGTTGGTTGCAAATAGGACATGATCATCTTATTTGAGGAGTAATCAAATGTTGTAAGCAACCTATCCTGATTTCCTAGCTTCTGTTTGAGAAATTGAGAATAAATCTCACTTTTAATATCCTCATTCCTTTGTTTGATCTGCTTATATCTTTCTTTGATGCCCAAATATTTTTCTTCTTCTGTTTGAGAAGAAGAAGTTTCCATATTAATCTGTTGTTCAATCATTTGGGTCTCTTTTTCTTTGGATGCAGCTTGTTCTTTTTCAATCTCTGTCAAATTCTCCTTTATTATTGTAGTGGCCTCATCATTGCTGACCTCTGGTTCATCCTCAACCTCAATAAGTTTTTCTTTCCCTATGGAGCCAAATCTGAGCCTTTTGTTGTATATGATCTTGAACTTGGTATCTGTAGTAGTTTATGCTGTGTAGGCTCCCTCATCTTTACTTCTTTTGTTTGAAGACTCAGGCTATTTAGAAGTTACCACAACAAGTGTGGTATCCATTTTTTCTATTGGCTGTGTATTTGCAGTTGAATCTACCAATGTATTTTCTTCCCATTCTATCTGATTAGAAATTTTTTCAATATCAGGCTTTGAATCATGTATAAAAGGAGGTAGTTTACACTTAACCCTTATACTGCTTAAAATACCTTGGGGGTCATAATTCTAAGGAAAAATCACTTGAAATTTTAGCTCTGATAATCTTTTTTCTATCTGTTTCTCAGCATCCCTATTGTTCACTATGAAAGGTCCAATCTGATTTTTTAATTTGAAATGATTCTTGTTTTTGGAAGCCATGAAGTTAATGGCATCAACATTCAAAACCTGTCTCAAATACTCTAAAGCAAAGACTCTGATAGTCAAAAACTTAGGTAATTTGTATGGAAGGAGATTGGTTCCAACGATTTTTAATTCAATGTGTTTTTCATATAAGTACCAATCCCCCATTTTGCATTGCTATAACAGTTGTAATATCCTTTTCATTTCCTCATTTACCCTAGGCTGTTTTGATTTATGTAGCAAATTCATAGCTGGCTTGATGAACAAATCTGTAAAATCTATGTACCTGTACTCACTTCCTTATTTTCTCAATAATGATGTCCAAAAGACAATTGATAGAGGCTGGCCCTCTACATTCATTTTCTGTAATGCTATTGGAAAGTGATCAGCTTGTGAGAATAAGAACAAGTGAAATAAATAGGAAGAATATATGAATACACCTTCAGTGGGTAACTTTGTCAATTGATAATGTATGCAATCAGCTATAAACCTGGCAAAGTCAAAGATCACAGAAGGAGGCTCACCAAGAGACAAGGTAGACAAAAACCCAAGGATGGACTCATCAGTAAAATCATCAGTGAAATAGCCCAATATGAAGGATAACATAGAAATTACATGCCTAGAACCTTCTGGAAACTTGGAAGTGGAATAGGGAGGATTCAACTTTGGAATATCCACATGACTAGGCATGAAGTTCTTAAAATCATAAATCTTTTAGGGAAATCCAATCCCAAATATAACTGTGTTAATGCTTCAATGGATAGGGGAACTTCCCTAGGGTCAAACTGAAGTTGTAACATTTCATTAATAGACTCTGCAGTGATAGAAAATAAAATCTCCCTATCAGCATTCACAATTGATCTTTGGTCTGGAACATGGTATTTTTGGCACATTCTTACAAGGTCTTGACCAGGATGTGTTACTAGGACTACATATTTGCGTAAATTTGTATCCCAGAGAGGCATTTCTTCTTTGTCTAGGAACTTTTCATGACACCAATTATAAACTTCTAATAGATTGAATTCTACTAGAGGATCTACAATTTTGTAATCCAAATCAATTAAAGGGATAAATTCTTCACTAGACACTGGTGGTTGAATATGATTAACAGTCACAATGGTCTTTCCAGTGATAGCAGGAGTAGATTTTGGGGCTTTTTCCGCTTCAGTCTTGGGAGGTTTGGATCCTCCAGGTTTGACAGGCTTGGATCCTCCAGCTTTAGGTGTCATTTGCTTTTTTGTCGTTTTGAGATAACTAAAGCAAGATTATACAGTTTGCTATAGTTGATTTTTCTTCAATCAGAGGGTAATTGAGCAATTTTACAGGCAAGGATGATGGCAGTGGGAAATTCAGTGCTCAATTAGGAATTTTAGGACACAGGCAATAGGTTTTGAGACAGAAAACCCAAGTTTTCTAAATGATTGTGACTGTAAAAGGGATTATTTTAGGCATTATGTGGGTTTAAAAACCTTTCTTAGCCGTGGAATTTATCTTTCAAGGGTCTTGGACTGAAAATTTGACTTAAAAATGAGGTCTTCTGTAAATGACAATTTTTGGGAAAAAATTGCGAGGGTTTGCCCTCTTTTTTCAAGGTTTCAGACAAAATGGGATGGACAATTTCACTCTTTATAGCTTAATTGGTCTAAATTTTTGGTTCAAATTGTGAAGTTGTAGGTTGAAATGTCGAAAAATACCTTAAATGTAGGTATTTTGGTAGCCGAAAAGGGTTTTTGCAATTTGTTGTAAGTTGAAGTTGAGCTCTGGTTCAGTGGTTGGATCTGAGCAGGTGTTTATCAGTCTTGAATCGGGAAATATATGGTGAAATAAGGTTTAGAATGGGAATTCAAGGCTTCAAAATGCAGTGGGAAGCTTTGATAACAACGGGAATATGTATAACCAGTCGGGTGTGACTTTTAATTCTCAGAAAACACATTTAAATTTAATAAAACGTATAGCAAAGGTTTTAATCTTTATTATAAATCTTAAAAAAAAACGCAATAACTGTGCATCAAATCACTGGCAAGAGTGGTTTTCTGTTTGTGAACGTGAAAAACCAGAGGTGGGTTTCGCGCTGTCATTGGGCAGTAAGTGTTTTTTATCAAAATGAACGTGATCGAATCAAATTTGGACACGTCATAGGAGGCGGTAATGGGAAAACTTCCCATTTTGCGCTCGTTTGGGCGTTTGGCAAATGTCTAGTTTGTGAGCGCGAAACGCATCGTCCACCGTCGGATTTGAGAAGTGGAAGTGAACGATCAGGATGAGTTTAGAAGTTGCGGTCGAAAGTTGTGGGATCGGGCGGCTTTATGCGCTGGGTAATAGACTAAAACCTTTATATTACATGAATTTATATCCAAGGTTTTATATCTAAAGGGTAATGCTTATATGCGTCAATATGGTTTAAAAGGGTTTGTATATATATAAAACAAATTTCATATATATGGTAATTAAATGGGAGGAATGCGCGTGAGGCGGGTTGTATTAACCAAGGGTTTAACTTATGTAAAGCTTGGGGATTTACATATGGGAAATGAGTGATAAACCTTAGTTTCACGGTGATTAATACTTTAGTTTAAAAAGGTGATGCGGGAAAAGATTGACAAGTGTATTGCAAAGGCATAGGGGTCCCAAAAATCATAATTACATTTTTTTATTCTATTATATAGTTTTTAGACCATGGAGGGGTCTATAACCATAGGGGGCGGGATATTTAGTTAAAGGTAGTTTTAGACCAAAGGGGTATGATTTGGGATTTTATTTCAACCCGTGGGTAATAACTTTGGTCTAAAATATTTGTAATAGTGGGTTTTTTGGGGATATTAAAATAAGAGGAATTATATTAATAGGATAAGGTTTGTTTATAGGGATTTACTAAATAAATTAGAAGTTAATATGACCAAGGACCATGAAAAACACCAAAATATATTTATATGACTAAATAAAGTGATAATGTAAAAAGCAAAGCTTTATCATTTATAATTTGACCGCTTTGACCTAGAATATAACATTTTTGGAGGGTTTTTATGTTTTTATGAATGAAGGAGATTAATCAAAAGGGGATTTTTTTTTTCATTAAGTAAAAAGTTCTTTACTTATGAACTTGAAGTGCAAATGGAGGAATGTAGGGTGAATGATGATAATTAGGGATTAATACAGGAATTCAACACTTTTAACTTATAGTCATTTGAGCCTTGAGTTCGGTCCCAACAGAAGTCAGACAAATTCTCTGAGCCTCTTTGACTGGAAGTTTAGAATACATAATAACTATAGGGGAGGGGAAATTAGTGTTTTTTCCTGGTGAAAAGTATTTATATGATTCTCCCACTTCTTTCTACCTACCCACATTTTACTCTAACATATTTTCTTCCATTTTTCAAGTGCATTTGAGCTAGCAACATTGAACATTTTATTATTTTGAAAGCAATAAAAAACTATCTAAATCTACCTTATATCATCTGGGGGCTCAGATTAAACTGATGAGCTCCTCTTTATTCTCTACCTATATATTAATTAGTCAAGATTAAACTGTCTGACTAATCTTTATTCACTATTCTACAACAAAACATGACAAGTCAAGATTAAGCAGTTTAACTCATCATGGATTATGGCATTTATTGACACTCTGCCATAATCATCAATAACAAAGTAAAAAGTAGTGGCATTTGGACTTGCACACTTTCATGATTTATTTTCATCTTTTTTCTTTTGGGGTCTATGTATTTTTTAAGTCCTTTGATTTTTATTTTAGGACTTCTCACCCTCTTTTTTTATTTTATATATATATATATATATATATATATATATATATATATATATATATATATTTACAAAATATGGGAAAACAACTTGTAGAAAGCAAGGTATTTACATATTTTTACAAGACTATCAAAAGTCAATTCAAAATTATGAATCCTATATTTATAGGACCCTAACAACGACTTCACATGGGGATGGCATCTCCTTGTGAGATGTCAAGAACACCATCGATTAGTAGCCTGATCCTTTGAGCCAACCCCAAACATGCATTTGCTTTGTTATAAAATCTCTGTGACTGAAACTCTTGAACTAAATTTAGTCCTTTTTCTGTAAACTGAAATCTGATCTGAAACTAAAAGAACATAATGCAATTCTCAAACCAAAGTGGTAGATCTTAAATATCTTTAGGACCTTCTCCTTGGCTTTAAATCTTAATGAATAATTTCAAAACTAGCTGAAAACAGAATAATGAAAAAATGCTCAGAGCTTTGAGCTTATTTTCACTCATCTACCTACTCTAATCTACTGTTAATTTTGTTGAATCAGGTAATGAAAAAATGCCAATGAAGCCAGTCAAGTAGTTGTAGCAATGAATGGATAATTTGACTGATTTTCATCAAACTTGGAAGCATAACTTGATCATGTGTCTTCATAATCAAAGATATGACGTGTAATGGCAATTGCTGATCTATTTCATCCTCATACATAAAACATGTTTGCAGACTTGAGCTAAAAATAGTCTCCATATAATTTGCTATAGGATCATCAAAAGCATAATGTATGATTTGTGCTTCAAGGCTTTCAATGACCAATTGATTAGTTGTATTCTTAATATTAAATCCTGAAACTATTTCTTCAGTCTTGTGCTTGAAAGAATAATCATCCTCAATCCGCAAGTCAAAAGGTAGTACAATTTCCTCTTGCTTAGGAGAAGGAAGATTTTCCAAGAATTCTTTAGGATCTTGGAAATTATAGGACTGAATTTGAGAATGCAAAAGTTTAATGTAATTTTCATGTTTTTCAAAAACTAACTCAAGAACACATATTTTAGTTTAGGAGAATATTTTCTTGATTTCAAAAGAAGAAAGAAAGCTCTTAGAAAATCCTCATCAAGCTGAAATTCTAATAACACATCCTTGAGTTCATTGAAAATCTCATGAGATGAAAGGTTTGCCACAGACCCTGTCATCTTGTATCACCATTAATGATTTGGAATATGGACTGTTGGTTATGGTGTTTCTTATGAATTTTGAAGTCCTGTATCTTGGACAATGGAGTCGCCAGTTGGATGATTTTAACCTTTATATGTCTAATCACTGTCCACCATCAAAGATCAGATTTGAACCTATAAAATATTTCTAAAGAAAATGTTAGTCTTCCCTAGAGGAGTCGCCATTATGTTATCACTCAGTAATTTCTCCAGGTTCAAGAGGGAACTCACCGAGGTAACCACAAACCTACTTCAAATCCTAGGATCTAGCCTTCCTAGAATTCAGAGAGGGCTCTCTCTTTAAGATTTATCTTTTTTATTTATTTATGTTTTTAGGCTAGTTATGATAGAACAATTGGTTTTGTTTTAAATGTTTTGGTGGGTAAAAATCACTTAGGATTAAACCAGAGAGAGATCTACTTGTCCATTGGGCTATGGAGTCTAAGTCTAGATAGCAGTACTAGAAGGCAAGGCCAAAAGGGTACAAATGTATTTAGGGAAAGGTAGATAACCCTCAGAGATTTGGGGGAACGTTTTTGATGAAATGGTATGATCGGGATAAAGGGCAATGAAGGATCCTTTGATCCGGAAAATGGAACAAGGAGGTAGGGGTCAAATGGGAGTAGGAGCAATGAAGAATTCCTAACACCGGAAATAAGCATAAAACATTTAAATGGTAACTTAGTTAAAAACAGGGAGAAAAAGGCTAGTCCTATAGTAATATTCCTAGTTACACATTAAGATAGATCAAACACATAATGAATTGCATGAAACTCGGAAAAGAAACAATGAAAAGAAAAAATTTACTTCACTCTTCAACTTATTGCATGAATCCTGAATTATGATGCCACTTAAGCTTTGTCTAGTATGTTACTTTGAATTCAACACATGAGAGCCTCCAATGTATCAACAAAAGTCTATAGTAATCTTATCAATTTTATTCCACACTAAACACTTCATAAACTAACGTATTTATACAAATGTTTATTACTAATATCCTAGAGAGATCTAGGAATAGTTCTAGGAAATATAAAATATCTTTACACATTAAGAGGGACAGCTGCTCAACAACTTTAGCAAGCTGTCCTCTTATCTAGAAAACATAGAACTATCTTATCTAACAAAAAAATTTTGTTGAATAACTGTCCCTGCTTGCTAACATTTTGAAAAATATATTTTGGAATATGAATTCACTGATACTCTTTCCACTTATACTCTTTGAAATTTTACTTCATCCCTGAGGTTCTTTCACACTGTTTATCTATCATGTTACTGCTGTAAAATGGGAAATTACAGCAGTCAAAATCAGCTGACTGCTACTTTTCTTTTTGATACACTTTGACTCTATTCTTTCACCATGATACTCTTTAAATTGATATTTTAACCTTCAACTGTTGTAAAAAGAGACTTCTTAGCAGTAAAAAATCAAAATCAAATAAATGTTTCAATTGTTTCCTTCTCAGATTGACTGCTTCATCTGCACTCTCTTTCACTGTTTTGCTTCTTCGCTGCTACAATAAATATGTAAAAGTTTTCCATTGTTCAGCATCTGGTATTTTTATACTTTTGAGATTTCTGAAGTTCTCATCTGCATCAGTATACTTGGAAAAATTTGGTTTAATTACAAACAAATTTTTGATTTCATTCTGAAGGAAGAATAAATCTTCAATGTATTGGAGAACAACTTTCCCTGTTGGAGAGCCCTATGGAAGTGGCTTATTAACCTGTTCTTTAGCATGATCTCTTATCTTCTTGTCATATTCTTTCTAGTCCATCAACTTATCATTGAAAACATGGATGTCTGGAATACCAACTTGTCTTAGCATAGTGTATTTAGCTAAAAACTTGGTAATGGAAAAATTCATGGCATCACATTTTTCTTTCAAGTTGTTCATTAGAGTTTTCTTTGTCAATACTTTCTTGATTTGCAGTATAGTTTCTGTCCTGTCCTGTATATTTAATTCTTCTAGCTCTGTCCTGTTCTTACTGTTTAAGAAAGTGATTAGATTTAATGTCTGTGCTGGTTTATTTGCTAATTCTTCTGTTGTCTTTTGTATTTCAACTTGAGCTGCTAGAAAGAGGTCTCTCTGTTCATATATTATGTGGATTGATGGCCATTGAAGATGTATAGCCTCAATAATATTGGTCCATAGGTGATTTCTTATGTAAGAAATCTGTGTAGTGAAACTCAAATCCTTTTGAAGGCTTTTGACTTGCTCTTCAAGTATTTTAGCTCTTTGTTCATAATTGTTGGCATTAATCAATTTTGCTTTATTGGAAACTTCCATGTTCTAAATCATTTTCTTCAAATTGTTAATTTCATTATTTTCAGAGACATTTCCTCCATTGCTTTGACTATTTGCCCCGCACTATTTGTCTGCTGTACTTGTGATGTTGAGGATTTTGTATTGGAGGTAGTAGCTGATTGCACTGACACTGCAGTTTCCAGTGGCTCTTTGGGTGCTAAATTTTCTCCCAGTGTAGAAGGAACAACATCAGTAATAATAGGTATAACTGTAGGAATGGTGGAAGTATTAGTTTCCTCCACAGTTTCTTTTTCTTTCATCAATATATGCATTTGAATTTCTATATCTTTGATTTGGGCAGTAAGCTTTATGATCAACTGCATCATATCCTTTTTCTCTTTCTGCTCTTGAAGTATCTCCTTACTCTGTGGGCGCTCACTTTGAGGAAATTTTAACTGCTTCCTTAAAGTAGAAATATCAACATTTTTCTTCTTGATTAATACTTCAACAGCTTGTACATTTGATGGGTCAACTCCTAAGGCCTTGATCATTATATCTTTTGCATATAAAGAGCCTTTGTCAAGTTTCATTTGGTCTTGCAGGTTGATAATGGTATTCTGCAAATTGGTCACACTCATGGATTTTGTCACCACAATGGAATATATCATCTCAGAGCTATGTCTGTGCAATTCTATCTGATCCAATTCATGTGCTTTTTTAGTATCTACTTCAAATTCCATCTTTTTGTAGTCAGCCATTGTTTTTGGGGTTGAAGTAGTTGGTTGTAAATAGGACATGATAATCTTATTTGAGGAGTAATCAAATGCTGTAAGCAACCTGTCCTGATTTCCTGGCTTCTGTTTGAGAAATTGAGAATAAATCTCACTTTTAATTTCCCCATTCCTTTGTTTGATCCGCTTATATCTTTCTTTGATGTCCGAATCTTTTTCTTCTGCTGTTTGAGAAGAAGAAGTTTCCATATTAACCTGTTGTTTAATCATTTGGGTCTATTTTTCTTTGGATGTAGCTTGTTCTTTTTCAATCTCTGTCAAAGTCTCCTTTATTATTGTAGTGGCCTCATCATTGCTGACCTCTGGTTCATCTTCAACCTCAATAAGTTTTTCTTTCCCTATGGAGCCAAATCTGAGCCTTTTGTTGTATATGATCTTGAACTTGGTATCTGTAGTAGTTTCTGCTGTGTAGGCTCCCTCATCTCTACTTCTTTTGTTTGAAGACTCAGGCTGTTTAGAAGTTACCACAACAAGTGTGGTATCCATTTTTTCTATTGGCTGTGTATTTGCAGTTGAATCTACCAATGTATTTTCTTCCCATTTTGTATGATTAGCAAAATTTTCAATATCAGGCTTTGAATCATGTATAAAAGGAGGTAGTTTACACTTAACCCTTATACTTCTTAAAAGACCTTCGGGGTCATAATTCCAAGGAAAAATCACTTGAAATTTCAGCTCTGATAATATTTTTTCTATCTCTTTCTCAGCATCCCTATTTTTCACTATGAAAGGTCCAATCTGATTTTTTAATTTGAACTGAGTCTTATTTTTGGAAGCCATGATGTTAATGGCATCAACATTCAAAACCTATCTCAAATACTCTAAAGCAAAGACTCTGATAGTCAAAAACTTAGGTAATTTGTATGGAAGCAGATTGGTTCCAAAGATTCTTAATTCAGTGTGTTTTTCATATAATTACCATTCTCCCATTTTGCATTGCTCTGACAGTTGTAATATCCTTTTCATTTCCTCATTTACCCTAGGCTGTTCTGATTTATGTAGAAAATTCATAGCTGGCCTGATGAAAAAATCTATAAAATCTGTGTAGCTGTACTCACTTCCTTCTTTTCTCAATAATGATGTCCAAAAGACAACTGATAGAGGCTGGCCCTCTACATTCATTTTTTGTAATGCTATTGGAAAGTGATTAGCTTGTGAGAATAAGAACAAGTGAAATAAATAGGAAGAATATCTGAATACACCTTCAGTGGGTAACTTTGTCAGTTTATAATGTATGGAATCAGCTATAAACCTGGCAAAGTCAAAGATCACAGCAGGAGGCTCACCAAGAGACAAGGTAGACAAAAACCCAAGGATGGACTCATCAGTAAACTCGTCAGTGAAATAGCCCAATATGAAGGATAACATAGAAATTACATGCCTAGAACCTTCTGGAAACTTGGAAGTGGAATAGGGAGGATTCGGCTTTGGAATATCCACATGACTAGGCATGAAGTTCTGAAAAATCATAAATATTTTAGGGAAATCCAATCCCAAATATAGCTGTGTTAATGCTTCAATGGATAGGGGAACTGCCCTAGGGTGAAACTGAAGTTGTAACATTTCATTAATAGACTCTACAGTGATATAAAATAAAATCTCCCTATCAGCATTCACAATTAATCTTTGGTCTGGAACATAGTATTTTTGGCACATTCTTACAAGGTCTTGACCAGGATGTGTTACTGGGACTACATATTTGCGTAAGTTTGTATCCCAGAGAGGCATTTATTCTTTGTCTAGGAACTTTTCATGAAACCAATTATGAACTTCTAATAGATTGAATTCTACTAGAGGATCTACAATTTTGTAATCCAAATCAATTAAAGGGATAACTTCTTCATTAGACACTGGTGGTTGAATAGGATTAGCAGTGACAATGGTATTTGCAGTGATAGCAGGAGTACATTTTGGGGCTTTTGCTGCTTTAGTATTGGGAAGTTTGGATCCTCCAGGTTTGACAAGTTTGGATCCTCCAGCTTTAGGTGTCATTTGTTTTTTTGTCATTTTGAGATAACTAAAGCAAGATTATACAGTTTGCTATAGTTTATTTTTCTTCAACCAGAGGGTAATTGAGAAATTTTATAGGAAAGGATGATGGAAGTGGGCAATTAAGTGCTCAATTAGGAATTTTAGGACACAGGTAATAGGTTTTGAGACAGAAAATGTAGGTTTTCTGAATGATTGTGACTGTAAAGTGATTCTTTTAGGTATTCTATGGGTTTAAAAACATTTCTTAGCCGTGGAATTTATCTTTCAAGGGGCTTGGACTGAGAATTTGACTTAAAAATGAGGTCTTCTGTAAATGACAATTTCTGGGAAAAAATTGCGAGGGTTTGCCCTATTTTTTTAAGGTTTTCGACAAAATGGGATGGACAGTTTCACTCTTTATAGCTTAATTGGTCTAAATTGGTGGTTCAAATTGTGAAATTGCAGGTTGAAATGTTGAAAGATACCTTAAATGCAGGTATTTGGGTAGCCGAAAAGGGTTTCTGCAATTTGTTGTAAGTCAAAGTTGAGCTCTGGTTCAGTGGTTGGATCCGAGCAGGTGTTTATCATTCTTGAATCAGGAAATCTACAGTGAAATAGGGTTTAGAATGGGAATTCAAGGCTTCAAAATGCAGTGGGAAGATTTGATAACAACGGGAATATGTATAACCAGTCGAGTGCGACTTTTAATTCTCAGAAAACACATATAACGTCAATAAAACGAATAACAAAGGTTTTAATATTTATTATAAATCTTAAAAAAAGTGCAATAACTGTGCATCAAATCACTGGCGGGAGTGGTTTTCTATTTGTGAACGTGAAAAACCAGAGGTGGGTTTTGCGCTGTCATTGGGCAGTAAGTGGTTTTTATCAAAATGAACGTGATCGAATCAAATTTGGACAAGTCACAGGAGGCGGTAATGGGAAAACTACCCATTTTGCGCTCGTTTGGGCGTTTGGCAAACGTTTAGTTTGTGAGGGCGAAACGCATCGTCCACCGTCGGATTTGAGAAGTGGAAGTGAACGATTGGGATGAGTTTAGAAGTTGCGGTCGAAATTTGTGGGACAGAGTGGCTTTATGCGCTGGGAAATAGACTAAAACATTTATATTACATGAATTTATATCCAAGGTTTTATATCCAAAGGGTAATGCTTATATGTGTCAATATGGTTTAAAAGGGTTTGTATATATATAACATAGATTTCATATATATGGTAATTAAATGGGAGGAATGCGCGTCAGGTGGGTTGTATTAACCAAGGGTTTAACTTATGTAAAGCTTGGGGCTTTACATATGGGAAATGAGTGATAAACCTTAGTTTCATAGTGATTAAAACTTTAGTTTAAAAAGGTGTTGCGGGAAAATATTGACGAGTGTATTGTAAAGGCATAGGGGTCCCGAAAATCATATTTACATTTTTTTATTCTATTATATAGTTTTTAGACCATGGAGGGGTCTATAACCATAGGGGGCGGGATATTTAGTTAAAGGTAGTTTTAGACCAAAGGGGTATGATTTGGGATTTTATTTCAACACGTGGGTAACAACTTTGGTCTAAAAACTTTGTAATAGTGGGTTTTTTGGGGATATTAAAATAAGAGGAATTATATTAATAGGATAAGGTTTGTTTATAGGGATTTAATAAATAAATTAGAAGTTAATATGACCAAGGACAATGAAAAACACCAAAATATATTTATATGACTAAGTAAAGTGATAATGTAAAAAGCAAAGCTTTATCATTTATAATTTGACCACTTTGACCTAGAATATAACATTTTTGGAGGGTTTTTATGTTTTTATGAATGAAGGAGATTAATCAAAAGGGGAATTTCTTTTTCATTAAGTAAAAAGGTCTTTAACTATGAACTTGAAGTGCAAATGGAGGAATGTAGGGTGAATGATGATAATTAGGGATTAATACAGGAATTCAACACTTTTAACTTACAGTCATTTGAGCCTTGGGTCTGGTCCCAACAGAAGTCAGATAAATACTCTGATCCTCTTTGACTGGAAGTTTAGAATGCAGAATAACTATAGGTGAGGGGAAATTAGTGATTTTTCCCGGTGAAAAGTATTTGCATGATTCTCCCACTTCTTTCTACCTACCCAACTTTTAATCTAACATTTTTTCTTCCATTTTGCAGGTGCATTTGAGCTAGCAACCTTGAACATTTTATTCTTTTGGAAGCAATAAAAAACTATCTAAATCTACCTTATATCATCGGAGGGCTCAGATTAAACTGATGAGTTCCTCTTTATTCTCTACCTATCTACTAATTAGTCAGGATTAAACTGTCTGACTAATCTTTATTCACTATTATACAAGAAAACATGACAAGTCAAGATTAAGCAATTTAACTCATCATGGATTATGGCATTTATTGACACTCTTCCATAATCATCAATAACAAAGTAAAAAGTAGTGGCATTTGGACTTGCACACTTTCATGATTTATTTTCATCTTTTTTCTTTTGGGGTCTATGTATTTTTTAAGTCCTTTGAATTTTCTTTTAGGACTTCTTACCCTCTTTTTTGATTTTCTATTTTTGATTTTTATTCTTTTTACATAATATCTGAAAACAACTTGCAAAAAGCAAGGTATGTACATATTTTTACAAGACTATCAAAAGTCAATTCAAAATTATGAATCCTATATTTATAGGACCCAAACATAGCCTATGAAACCCTAGTTTTTTTATTCCTTTCCCATTTTCATTCATATTTCCCATGTTCATATCCATAAAAAATCTATCAGTCAAAAATATAACATTTTAGGGTTTTCTTAGACCTAGTTTATCATTTACATTATCACTTCCTCCATTTGTCACAACTTCTCCTTTCAAATCCATATTCTGTTCAATTTATTCCATTTACCCTAGGGTTTTCACTAGCCTAGGCTCCCTTGCATATTCAAATTTCCCTCATTTCCCCTCACCTCCATTCACTACACACTCCTTCATTTCATTCATCATCTCCCTAGGGTTTTTAACACCAAATACATCATGGCAACCTAGCGGAGTTGAAATTAGCAAGCCTAAGAGGGCTGATTTGGGCACATTGGTGCATAATTATCAGAGAGGTCATAGGCACGTGTTTACTTCACTTGGAGTGAAAGGGGCCATTCCTTCTTCATCAACACAGCAGGTAGACAAAGGTAAGGAAGAGGTAATAGAGCCAAACATTGATGATGAGGAGGGAAACCATGAGACAGAGCATGAATTTCAGTTGATTTACCTAGGTGAGGAAATTGAGGACAAAATCACCAATGTAGTTCTTAAAGGCAATGAAGCATGGTTTGAGAGAGTATACCAAAACTTGGAGCAAATCTTGGTCAAGGCTCAAATGACAATGACATTCAGAGAAAAATGGCAAAGCATTACACTACGAGGAACAAAATTGCAAGGGCCAAGCTCAAACGAGCCCATGCAAAGATTCAAGCCTTGGCTGAGCAAAAGGAGAAGGGGAAGTTAGAAATACTTGTTGAGGTGTCTATTCATACCTATAACCTTTGATAAAACAAGTAAACTCAAAATTTTGACAAATTTTGGCACATTTGGCACTGTGGTGCATTTTGAGTTTTTGGGCAATTTTGACAAACATAAATTCTGCTAAACGCGCAGCACCACTGGCGTTGCACTCTTTTTTGGGACATACAATTACAAAATGGTCACCACCATCATGTTCATAATGATGAGGAAATTAACTCCAGCAATTTTCAGAAGATTTGGAGGAGAATTGGTCCCTCAAAAAGGAAAAAAACCACCGAAAAAACATGTTTCTACCCTTGTTTTTTGCCTTAGCATTGCGCGTTTACCATGCTTGGGAGAACATGTTTTTGATAGAGAAGATGGAAACCATTTTGGAAACTAGAGGCATATTTCGAAACTAGACTTAGGGAGATTTCCAATGAGCTATCATGGAGCGGATTTGGACATCGGGAAGGCCTCCAAAAGTTGCCAGCAAGACAGGCTATTTTTCCTGCCATGGCACTGTGCGTTTACAAGGAAAATGCATTTTTCATCATCTTAACAAAATTTTTACTTTTTGACTTTTTACTTGGGAAAATAAGAAAATTATTGATGTAAATGGTCATGGTGAATGTAAATGTCATGTTTTTGACTTTCATCTAGGGTAGATCCATCAGATAAGTCTTCTAGAGGTCAAATGAATAAGTTTCCTCTCTTTTAGAGGCAAATTGTTGAGTTCTCCTCGTTTTCATATTCTTGTTTGGGAGTAGGTGAAATAATCCACATCTCATGGATTTGACTCCTTGAGGCTAGGGAGAGTGGTTTTGAGGTCAATATCATGTATTTTCTTAGTAATTTGTTGAGGTTTGACTCACTTAGAGCTTTGGCATCTCAAGAGGCATTTTTGTATTAGTTTGGTCTGGACATTAATAGAAATTTACAGTTATTTATTTGGGATCCATGTGCTATGCAGTGTTTGACATAATTTCTTCTTTGTTATCATTTGTATGAATGCATTTCAAGCTCATAAATCGTTTTCATGTCTATGATATGCTTAATTTAACGTTGAAAGGCAAAATTCATGTTTCATGCTTTGTTTTGGGAAATATAGCATAATTTGTTTATTTTCTTTAGTTTAGGGAGAATTAATTTTGTATGCTCTTCCTAACTCCTTTCCAGTTTCTTCACCTCACCATAATCACCTTTTCATGTCAAGCCCTCTACCTACCTTGCCCCTTAGAACCTCTACAAATTTTGACCTAATTTCCTTGCCCTAGCTTTTTGTCTCCTCCTAATCCGGCAAACCCTACAAAATCAAAATCAAAACCCTGAGCTACTATACCTAGCCTAAAATATTCTTTCCTCAGTCATTTTGACTGTGATCCATATAGAGAGAGCCCTCACTTTGCCTAGTAGGGCTAACTACTTGGCTAAGCGGGGTTTTAGGTTACCTCGAGATTGCCTCTCTCAGCCTAAGGTTCAATCTAAGTGATAACATTTTGGCGACTCCACTGGGGAAGACGAAAGATCATATCTTCCCTGGGAAAGAATGACAAAGTTTAGATATGATTGTTGAAGGTGGACATCAACCAGATGCATATGAAGGCTGAACTCTTCACCTCGCGACTCCAACTTGATGTAAAGAATCCATTGGAGGATCGACCTTGCCAGTAGGAAAATGGAAGAATCATATACAAAGGTCAGGTATTCAAAGTGGAATTGTATTCAAGATCTAATCTGGTTTCTTATAGATTACTTCTTTTCTTTTCCTGAAACTATCCTGAAAGTTTTTCGGAGTTTGTTGTATGATAAATATGATCAAAATATTGTTTCTACCAATTTGAAAAGTGTAAATACCGAGTTTTCCTTTGATCTTGGTCCACATCCTTTTTTTGAATCTTATGATGATCATATTCAAATTGATGAGCCCAAAGAGATCAAGACTGATCCTAGAACTTCTGTACATACTCCTACACCTTGTAAAATTCCAGATCGATACAAACCACTCATCTTACCTCTTATACTCCATGCTTTCCCTGAAAATAATTACCTATATATGCTAAGGTTTGATGGTGAATATGATAACATCACTGCTGAGAGAGATATGCAGAATTTGAGACTTTCCTAGACCTTTTTGAAGTTGACGAAGAGGATTTTAGTATCAGGTTATTTTCTCTTTCCTTGCAAGGCAGAGTCAAGAGTTGGTTCAAAAGATTTCCTGCTGCGAGTAACTCAGATTTCCCGCAGTTCGTCAAAGTTTTCCTCGAAAAGTGGGTGGTCAAACAAAACCCTTTCCTAATCCTAAAGGAGTATGACCAGATGAAAAGACAGCTAGGGGAGACAATACAACAATTTTCTGCCAGATTCAATCAATTCTATTATTCGATACCTGCTGATATAAGACCCCCTCTTGGCTCAGCTCTTTTACATTACTCAGATGCCTTTGATCTAGAAATGGAGTTTCAACTGAGAGAAAGAAACCTTTCAACACTTGAAGTGATGAAAAATAGTGCAGTAGATGTAGAGGCTTATTTGCTGATCATAAGAGAGAAGATGAAGGAAGAAGAGAAGAAGAACATTGTAGAGCACCTAACATCTTTAGAGGTAAAGCTTGACATTTTGGTAAGTACAATAGAGGAAATGATGCAAAGGATCACCATGAGAGATGTATTTTCCGTTAAAAATAATCATGACCCACTTATCCCATAAAAAGAAGAGATTGCAAGCCCTTAAGATTTTCCTGCTAATCACAACCACCATAGATCAGAAAATGGATTTGTAGATCAATCAGAGGAGAAACAATCTGATAATATAATGTGTATGATTGGTGACATTACTTATATTGATGATTTTCCAAAGTTTGATCAGTGTGACGATGATTATGTTCTCCAAATAGAAGCTAATCTTGTAGAGCAATCAACAGTTTGTTTGTGGAAGGAGGAAGTTCAATTTCAACAACTCGAATATAGTGATCAGCCGATGCAGATCAGCTATGACAATGATGAGGAAAGTCTAGAAAATTTGGAAGTAAGTGAAGGATCCTTGCCTCTTTGTTTTACTGCATTTCAGTTCATCAGAGATAAATTTCATGCAATTAGAAATCAATAGTCTTTCAGTTTTGATGTTGAGGTTGAGGTAGATAATGAACTTCTTGAGCAAGTTATTAATGAGAAACCTTCTCCTGAAATGGTTGAGGAAATCATTTGCGACATAGAATCCACCTTAGCTCTAGATTTGCAGCCACCGAATGCCATTGAATGTCAAGTTTCAGATGAAGGCTTGAAAGATGAAACATATGATCAAATGATACAAGATGATTCTGTACCATTGTGTTTTGAAGAATTTTAGTTTTTAGTGGAAAATTTTCATAATATCTCTAAAGAAAAGGATGGGAAACTTGTAGAAAGTCATGCAGTCTCAATAGAAACAATGGAAAATAGGTTGCAACAGTCTTTTCAAGTTTTTCATGACCCTATAGATGATGTGTTTGATGATATCTATAGTAAAAGTTCTTCTCCATTAGCTAACTATGAGCCTGAAATGAGCGTTGATATAGATTTGATCAGACAGTTGACTTCATTCTCTTGTTCAAGAGGTGTTTCATTAGAAATATCATACCAAGATTTGCAGTCATATCAGGAGGAGTAATGAGAAATATTCTTGTTTTTTTGTTGATCATCATGAAAAATTAGTCATTCACGAGTTTCAGGATCCTTTTTTCAACTTGTTGTAGTCATCAAAGAAAGAAAGCACAGATGTTAGGAAAATTTTAAAAACTAGGCACGAAGACTACCTAGAGCAGAGCAGTAACATATTAGATGGGTTGGAAATAAATATGTATTCCTATGAAAATCCTTTTGCAAGATTCTTGAGGTCAGTAGGTGGGCTTGTGCTTTGCAATTTCATCAAGATTCAATCTGTTGACAAGTTTTCAGGGGAGTTACCTTTCAATAACTCTCTCTTCTTGCTCATAAGCAAGCACTTACGGAGATTTCAAACAACAGCTAGAATGATTACATGGTTGCATTGGTTGCTCCATTTCACTTGATCAGGTGATGTATGGATCAATTAGAGTAGGTTTTGTTGAATAAGCTCAATTTTGAGCATCATTTTCAGTTTTTCAGTTGTTTTTAGTCTGAGTCAGTTCAGTTTATTGAGTCAAGTTTCTTTCAGTATTCAATTTGGTTTTAGCTATTGACTCCATGCCCAATGGATAGGCACTTGGTCTACGGTGTTATTGGCATCTCCAAGGAGCTACCATCCCTAGATGGAGCCAATGTTAGTGTAAGTATTTGCATTCTTCCACCAGGGATCAAAACACATTTTGCATGTGCATCTTAGGTGTCCCACTCTAAATAATTTTCAATCATTCCACTTGGTCATGATATAAAATTGTTCCACTGGTGGTTGTCCTTGTCAAGTGTTCCATTTTCCTTCACAAGGATATGCCCGTTGACCCTCTTCCATGTCTTCATAATGCTATTCAGTCTCCCAAAATCTTCCAACTCAGAAATCCACATGCAAACACATCAAATTTCAAAGGGAGTTGTCTTTTCCCAAGGATGCCCAAGTCATCATTGTTCACAAGCACTAAACCCTAATTTTGTCTCCCATTGAAACTAGGGTTTACTATGAAAAAGAGGAATATGAGTGGAGGAGCCATAAGTAGGTCATATCAGTAAGTATGAGTCCATTCCAACACATAAGATCATGTCTCCATCATTTTTTAGGAAATCATTCCAAGAATCAAGCCATTTGCCACTCATAGGGCTAGTTTCGCTTCTAACTATGTTTATGACCAAATAGAGATGAAATTAAAAAAAGTGAGAGAGGTTTTTATCCATAATAGGCCAATAAGTAAAAAAATCCTTCATATTTTACCTAGATGTCATGGTTTTAGAGAAATGTCAAAAATACAGGTGCCACAGGAGAATTGCTGCACTTTTGGAGTGACCTTGGGAAAATCATGTTTTCTCATGGTTGGTGTGTCCAAATGATTTTCTGGATGAGTTCAATGATAACTAGACAGAGAGATATTTCTCATGAGATATCATGAGCTCAATTTTCAATTGCGGAAGGTCTCCAAAAGTTTCCTGCACCAGCACTCTACACTTTTGCATCTTCATTCAACAATTTTTCACAAATCTTGGGAAGTTCAATCTTTGACTAGGAAAATGAACTCAAAACAGAAAACCAAAGGTATATTTTGAACACAGACATGATAATATTTCCAAAGAGCTATCATGGACCCAATTCGGACACAAGAAAGGCCTCCAAATGTGGTCTTCACAACATTGCTTCTTGGTGCTGCGTGTTTAAACAGTGAATGTTTTGAAGGATTTCACTGCTTCCATCAAGCTCAGGTTTCCTCATAAAGTTATCCAAGGAGTTTTTGATCAGTAAGTGGACATAAAACACCTCTCTTTTCACATTTTTTTTGTTCCATTAATGAGTTGAAAGTGTTAGAGCCTATGAAACCCTAGTTTTTTTATTCCTTTCCCATTTTCATTCATATTTCCCATGTACATATCCCTAAAACATCTATCAGTAAAAAATATAACATCCCAGGGTTTTCTTAGACCTAGGTTATCATTTACATTATCTCTTCCTCCATTTTTCACAACTTCTCCTTTCAAATCCATATTCCCTTCATTTTATTCCATTTACCCTAGGGTTTTCACTAGCCTAGGCTCCCTTGCATATTCACATTTCCTTCATTTCCCCACACCTCGATTCACTTCACACTCCATTTAATTCATCATCTCCCTAGGGTTTTGAACACCAAATACATCATGGAAACCTAGCGGAGGTGAAATTAGCAACCATAAGAGGGTTGATTTGGGCACATTGGTACATACTTATCAGATAGGTCATAGGCACGTGTTTGCTTCAATTGGAGTGAAAGGGGCCATGCCTTCTTCATCAACACAGTAGGTAGAAAAAGGTAAGGAAGAGGTAGTAGAGCCAAACATTGATAATGAGGAGGGTAAACATGAGACAGAGCATGAATTTTAGTTGATTTACCTAGGTGAGGAAAATGAGGACAAAATCACCAATGTAGTTCTTAAAAGCAAAGAAGCATGGTTTGAGAGAGTCTACCAACACTTGAAGCAGGTGTTGGTAAAGGCTCCAAAGACAATGAAATTTAAATAAAAATGGCAAAGCGTTATGCCATGAGAAACAAAATTGCAAGGGCCAAGCTCAAACGAGCCCATGCAAAGATTCAAGCCTTGAATGAGCAAAAGGAGAAGGGGAAGTTAGACATAATTTCTGAGGTGTCTCTTCATACCTCTAACCCTTGATAAAACAAGTAAACTCACAATTTTGACAAATTTTGGCACATTTGGCACTGTGCTGCATTTTTGAGTTTTTGGGCAATTTTGACAAACAAAATTCTGCTAAACACGCAATGCCACTGGAGTTCCCCTCTTTTTTGGGACATCCAATTGCAAAATGGCCACCACCATCATGTTCAAAATGATGAGGAAATTAACTCCAACAATTTTAAGAATCTTTGGAGGAGAGCTAGTCCCTCAAAAAGGTAAAACACCACAAAAAAACATGTTTTTGCCCTTGTTTTTGCCTAAGCGCTGCGCGTTTACCAGTCTTGGGAGAACAGGTTGTTGATAGGGAATATGGAAACCATTTTGGAAACTAGAGGCATATTTCGCAACTAGACTCCGCGAGCTTTTGAATGAGCTATCATGGAGCTGATTTGGACATCGGGAAGGCCTCCAAAATTTACCTGCAAGACAGGCTATTTTTTCTATCATGGCACTGCGCGTTTACCAGGAAAATGCAGTTTCAGCATCTTCATCAAAATTTTGACTTTTTGACTTTTTACCTGGGAAAATGAGAAAATTACTGATGTAAATGGTCATGGTGAATGTAAATGTCATGTTTTTAATTTCATCTAGGGTATATGCATCAGATAAGTTTTCTAGAGGTCAAATGAATCAGTTTCCTCTCTTTTAAAGGCAAATTGTTGAGTTTTCTTAGTCTTCAGATTCTTGTTTGGGAGTAGGTGAAACTGATCCCTATCTCATGGATTCGACTCCTTGAGGCTAGGGAGAGTGGTTTTGAGGTCTATATCATGTATTTTCTCAGTCATTTGTTGAGTTTTGACTCACTTGGAGCTTTGGCATCTCAAGAGACATTTTTGTATCAGTTTGGCTTGGACATTAATAGAAATTTGCAGCTATTTCTTTAGGATCCATGTGGTATGTAATGTTTGACATAGTTTCTTATTTTTTATCATTTGTATGAATGTATTGTAAGCTCATAAATAATTTTCATGTCTATTATATGCTTAATTTCAAGTTGAAAGGCATAATTCATGTTTCATGCTCTGTTTTGGGGAATTTGGCATAATTTGTTTATTTTCTTCAGTTTAGGGATAATTCATCTTGTAAGCTCTTCCAAACTCGTCACCAGTCTCTTCACCTCACCATAACCATATTTTCATGTCAATCCCTCTACCTACCTTTCCCCTTAGAGCCTTTGTAAATTTTGATCTAATTTCCTTGCCCTAGCTGTTTGAATCCTCCTGATCCAGCAAACCCTACAAAATCAAAATAAAAACCCTGAGCTACTATACCTAGCCTAAAATATTCTTTCCTCAGTCATTTTGACTGTGATCCATATGGAGAGAGAGCCCTCTCCTGGCCTATTAGGGCTATCTACTTAGCTAAGCGTAGTTTGAGGTTACCTCGGGATTGCCTCTCTCAGCCTGAGGTTCAATCTGAGTGATAAAATTTTGGTGACTCCACTGGGGAAGATGAAAGATCATATCTTCCCTAGGAAAGAATGACAAAGTTTAGATCTAATTGCTGAAGGTGGACAAAAATCAGATGCATATGAAGGCTGGACTCTTCACCTGGCGTCTCCAACTTGATGTAAAGACTCCACTGGAGGATCGACCTTGCTAGCAGGAGAATGGAAGGATATTATACAAAGGTCAGGTATTCAAAGTGGAATTGTATTCAAGATCTTATTTGGTTTCTTATAGATTACTTCTTTTCTTTTCCTAAAACTATCCTGAAATTTTTCCAGAGTTTGTTGTATGATAAAGATGATCAAAATCTTGATTCTACCAATTTGAAAAGTGTAAATACCAAGTTTTCCTTTGATCTTGGTCCACATCCTTTTTCTAAATCTTATGATGATCATATTCAAATTGATGAGCCCAAAGAGATCAAGACTGGTCCTACAATTTCTGTACATACTCCTACACCTGGTAAAATTCCAGATCGATACAAACCACTCATCTTACCTCCTATACTCCATGATTTCCCTGAAAAACATTACCTATATCTACCGAGGTTTGATGGTGAATAGATAAAATCACTGCTTAGAGAGATATGCAAAATTTTGAGACTTTCCTAGACCTTTTTAAAGTTGACAAAGAGGATGTTAGTTTCACGCTATTTTCTCTTTCCTTGCAAGGCAGAGTCAAGAGTTGGTTCAAAAGATTGCCTGCTGCGAGTACCTCAGATTTCCCACAATTTTTCAAAGTTTTCCTCGATAGGTGGGTGGTCAAACAAAACCCTTTCCTAATTCTAAAAGAGTATGACCAGCTAAAAAGACAGCTACGAGAGACAGGACAACAATTTTCTGCCATATTCAATCAAGTCTATTATTCGATACCTGCTGATATAAGAACCCCTCCTGGCTCAACTCTTTTACATTACCCAGATGCGTTTGATCCAGAAATGGAGTTTCAGCTGAGAGAAAGAAACCTTGCAACAATTGAAGAGATAAAGAATAGTGCAGTAGATGTAGAGGCTAATTTACTGATCAGAAGAGCAAAGCTGTAGGAAGAAGAGAAGAAGAACATTGTAGATCACCTGATGATAAAAATTGCTGAAAGCACACATATATTACACACAAAAGGTGTATGTGTAAAAACACACAAATATTACATTTATATTACTCTATTAAATAGAGTTTCTTAGATCTAACTTATTCCTAAGTTAGAAAGAGAGGTTCAGAGAATTTCTCAACCATCACAAACCAACATCTCAAATATAGGATGTAAGCATTAATTGCAACATCCCCTCTTAATACTTACATTACATAAATTTATTGAAATCACAATCATTCTTTAACTTCTCAGTATAGGCTCCATCAAATTGCCTCATAACCCTCGTAAAGGTGTAGCAACAAGTTGGATTCCTGAGTTCGGCTCCTGAACTTTCGAATCAAGGACCTCTCGAAGTCAATTATTGGAAATCATACCAAACCATCACATAACCTCATTAGAAGGCCACTCCTAAGTCTTCAAGGAATGAGGGATCCTTCCCTAGCTCCGAAACTACCATACTATTTGGAAAACCATCCATATTGAACCTTACTTCCACTCGATCTCTTAAGTACTGGCTTCAGACACATAGCTGAACTGCTAGTCATTCTATGGATGAGCTCCCATCTATCGAGATACATAGGTGCCAACTGCTGTATTCGCTAGTTGTATATAAAAGTAATCTAAATACGAAATGTATCTAGATTCAACTATTACATCATGAGATTTTTATATAATTTTGATATTCATCATCACTTAATTTTTACAAACAAATTTATAATACTAAAAAACTACTGGACAATACTATACTAGCAATTTAATTCTCACAACACTAAGCTGCAGCTCATGTCCCAGCTGATCCAATGCAAAATTTATGGTTTCATTAGCTATCCATGTGGGAGCATAGATACTGTAAATATCAATATTTCACATTTCATTATACATTTAAATTTCCAAATTATTGCACATTGATACATCGAATTTTGAATTGGTACAATTGTAGATTGCTTGTTGATGTAGACTCCAAAAAGCATTAATCGAATTTTGAATTGGAACAACTGCCGATTGCTTGTTGATGTAGACGCCAAAAAACATTATAATCACGCTAATAGTGACTTCCAAAACGCATTTTTGAGAGACTAAAAATATATCCTATGTTGCCTATTACAAGCACACTGCATTCTATTGAGCCCATTCATCGATAAAGGATGTCGTAGGTTGCGTCATCACCAGAGCATAAAGTCGACTCTCCGCACATCGCTCACCACGTCACCAACAGGAAATAGAGTCGGTTGTCATGTTCTAATCCCATGAAGTCAATGATACCAACGATGATTACATCTATGAAATCAAACCCATCAAGGAAGGCCCAAACGATGGACAAACCTTCTTCTACGCTGGTTGTTTCCATGCTCACTGTGTAAAATGGATAATCAAAACACGCATAAACCATTCCACAAATAAACCGCAACAGAAAAAAATAATTTTACATGGTGTTCAACTCAATTGGCGTTTGATACTCTTTAGTTGAACACACCTCATCAAACATATTCTTCAGCCAAGTCGTTGCACCAATCTTTCAACCTGATCGACCGAGATCCTTTTTCGTTGGCTGCTCCTCATCGATTTGTCTAGGATTTTTTTTTTTCACGTTAAAGACTTCACTCATAACATGTAGGGAATGACCTACTCCTCACACATATGTAGGATTGGCTCTTTCGACTGTGATTTAAATGACAGACGGATAAAACAGGAATTGCAAAGAAATATTACACTTGCATATTAAAAAACATAAATAAAATATTTTACTACCTCTCACAATCTCAGTACGAGCCTGAAGCTCTGATACCATGATAAAAACTACTGAAAGCACACATATATTACATACAAAAGGTGTGTGTGTAAACACACACAAATATTACATTCAGATTACTCTATTAAATAGAGTTTCTCAGATCTAACTTATTCCTAAGTTAGAAAGAGAGGTTGAGAGAATTTCCTAATCTTACAGAGAAATCAATAGTTGGTTTGTGGAAGGAGGAAGTTTGGTTTTAGCAACTCGAATATAGTGATCAGCCGATGCATATTAGCTATGACAGTGACGAGGAAAGTCTAGAAAATTTGGAAGTAAGTGAAGGATCTTTGCCTCTTTGTTTTACTTCATTTCAGTTCATTAGAGATAACTTTTATTCAATTAAAAATCAAGTCTTTCAGTTTTGATGTTGAGTTTGAGGTAGATAATGAATTTCTTGAGCAAGTTGTTAATGAGAAACCTTATCCTGAAATGGTTGAGGAAATCATTTGCGACATAGAATCCTCCTTAGCTCTAGATTTGCAGCCATCAAATGCCATTGAATGTCAAGTTGCAGATGAAGGCTTGAAAGTTGAAACATATGATCAAATGATACAAGATGATTCTGTACCATTGTGTTTTGAAGCATTTCAATTTTTAAAGGAAAATTTTCATAATATCTCTAAAGAAAAGGATGAGAAAACTATAGAAAGTCATGCAGTCTCATTAGAAACAATGGAAAATAGGTTGCAACAGTCTTTTCAAGTTTTTCATGACCCTATAGCTGATGTGTTTGATGATATATGTAGTAAAAGTTCTTCTCCATTAGCTAATTGTGAGCCTGAAAAGAGTGTTGATACATACTTGATCAGAAAGCCGACTTCATTGTCTTGTTCAATAGATGTTTCATTACAAAGCTCATACCAAGATTTGCAGTCATATTCTTGTTTTGTTTTTGATCATCATGAAAAATTAGTCATTCATGAGTTTCAGGATCCTTTTGTCAACCGGATGTATTCATCAAAGAAAGATAGCACAAATGTTAGGAAAATTTTAAAACCTAGGTACAAAGACTACCTAGAGCAGAACAATAACATATTAGATGGGCTGGAAATCAATATGTATTCCTATGAATATCCTTTCGCAACATTCTTGAGGTCAATAGGCTGGATCGAGCTTTGGAATTTCATCAAGATTCAATCTGTTGACAAGTTTTCATCAGTAGCTCTCTCTTCTTGCTCATAAGCAAGAACTTATGGAGAATTCAAACAACAGCCAGAATACTTACATGGTTGCATTAGTTTTTCCATTTCACTTGATTAGGTGATCTATGGATCAATTAGAGTAGGTTTTGTTGAATAAGCTCAATTCTGAGCATATTTTTTAGTTTTTAAATTGTGTTTAGTCTGAGTTAGTTCAGTTTATTGAGTCAAGTTTATTTTAGTATTCAGTTTGGTTTTATCTATTGACTCCATGCCTAGCAGATAGGCACTTGGTATTCGGTGTTCTTGGCACCTCCAAGGAGCTACCATCCCCAGATAGAGCCAATGTTAGTGTCAGTATTTTCATACTTCCACCAGGGATCAAAACACATTTTGCATGTGCACCTTAGGTGTACCACTCTAAATAATTTTCAATCATTCCACTAGGTCATGATATAAAATTGTTCCACTGGTGGTTGTCCTTGTCAAGTGTCCCATTTTACTTCACAAGTATATGCCTATTGACCCTCTTCCATGTCTTCATCATGCTATTCAATCTCCCAAAAGCTGCCAACTTAGAAATCCACATGCCAACACATCAAATGTCAAAGGGAGTTGGCTTTTCCCAAGGGTGCCCAAGTCATCATTGTTCACAAGCACTAAACACTAATTTCCTCTCCCACTACTATGAAAAAGAGGCATATGAGTTTGAGCAGAGGAGCCATAAGGTAGGTCATATCAGTAAGTATGAGGACATTCCAACTCATAAGATCATGTCTCCATCATTTTTTAAGAAATCATTCCAAGAATCGAGCCATTTGCCACTCATAGGGCCACTTTCGCTTCAAACTATGTTTCTGAAAAAGAAGAAGATGAAATTAACAAAAGTGAGAGCGTTTTTTGTCCCTCATATGTCGATAAAGAAAAAAATCCTTCATATTTTACACGGGTGTCATGGTTTTAGAGCAATGTCAAAAATACAGGTTCCTTGGTAGAATTGCTCCACTTCTATGGTGAACTTGGGAAAATCAAATTTTATCATATATGGAGTTTCCAAATGACTTTTTTGATGAGTCCAATGATAAACAGACAGATATATCTTTCCAATGAGCTATCATGAGCTCAATTTGGAGTTGAGGAAGGTCTACAAAAGTTGCCTACACTAGCACTCTGCATTTCTGCACCTTTATTCAACACTTTTTCACCAATCTTGGTAAAATCAAATTTTTTCCAAGAAAATGAACTCTAAACAGAAAACCAAAGCTATATTTGGAAATTATATAGGATACGATTTCCAACAAGATATCCTGGGCCCAATTTGGACACCGGGAAGGCCTCCAAATGTGGTATACAAAACAATGCTTCTTGGCACTACGCGTTTAATTGGCGCTGTGTGTTTACACAATGAAGGTTTTGAAGGATTTCACTGCTTCCATCAAGCTCAGGTTTCCTCAAAAAATTATCCAAGGAGTTTTTGATCAGTAAGTGGACATAAAACGCCTCTCTTTTCAGATGTTTTTTGTTCCATTAACGAGTTGAAATTGTTATAGCCTATGAAACCCTAGTTTTTTTATTCCTTTCCCATTTTCATTTATATTTCCCATGTTCATATCCCTAAACCATATATCAGTCAAAAATACAACATCCTAGGGTTTTCTTAGACCTAGGTTATCATTTACATATCGCGTCCTCCATTTGTCACAACTTCTCCTTTCACATCCATATTCCGTTCATTTTGTTCCATTTACCCTACGGTTTTCACTAGCCTAGGCTCCCTTGCATATTCACATTTCCTTGATTTCCCCACACCTCCATTCACTTCACACTCCTTCATTTCATTCATCATCTCCCTAGGGTTTTTAACACCAAATACATCATGGCAACCTTTCTGAGGTGAAATTAGCAAGCATAAGAGGGTTGATTTGGGCACATTGGTACATACTTATCAGAGAGGTCATGGGCACGTGTTTGATTTACTTGGAGTGAAACGAGCCATGCCTCCTTCATCAACACAATAGGTAGAAAAAGGTAAGGAAGAGGTAATAGAGCCAAACATTGATGATGAGGAGGGAAAACATGAGACAGAGCATGAATTTCAGTTGATTTACCCAGGGGAGGAAAATGAGGACAAAATCACCAATGTAGTTCTTAAAGGAAAAGAAGCAAGGTTTAAGAGAGTCAACCAACACTTTGAGTAGCTCTTGGTCAAGGCTCAAAATACAATGACATTTAGAGAAAAATGGCAAAGCATTATGCCATGAGGAACAAAATTGCAAGGGCCAAGCTCAAACGAAGCCATGCAAAGATTCAAGCCTTGATCGAGAAAAAGGAGAAGGGGAAGTTAGAAATACTTGCTGAGGTGTCTATTCATACCTCTAACCCTTGATCAAACAAGTAAACTCACAATTTTGACAAATTTTGGCACATTTGGCACCGTGGTGCATTTTTGAATTTTTGGGCAATTTTGACAAACATAAATTATGCTAAACACGCAGCGCCACTAGCGTTGCACTCTTTTTTGGGAGTTCCAATTGCAAAATGGCTGCCACCATCATGTTCAAAATAACGAGGACATAAACTCCAGCAATTTTAAGAATATTTGGAGGAGAATTGGTCCTTCAAAAAGGCAAACAAACCACCAAAAAAACATGTTTCTGCGCTTGTTTTTTCCTTGGCGCTACGAGTTTACCAATCTTGGGAGAGTAGGTTGTTGTTAGAGCAGATGGACACCATTTTGGCAACTAGATGCATATTTTGAAACTAGACTCAGAGAGCTTTCCAATGAGCTATCATGGAGCTGATTTGGACATCGGTAAGGCCTCCAAAGGTTTCCTGCAAGACATGCTATTGTTTCTGTCATGGCGCTCCACGTTTACCAAGAAAATGCAGTTTTCATCATTTTCAGCAAAATTTTGACTTTTTGACTTTTTACTTGGGAAAATGAGAAAATTACTAATATAAATGGTCATGGTGAAAGAAAATGTCATGTTTTTCCTTTCATCTAGGGTAGATGCATCAGATAAGTCTTCTAGAGGTCAAATGAATCAATTTCCTCTCTTTTAGAGGCAAATTGTTGAGTTTTCCTAGTCTTTAGATTATTGTTTGGGAGTAGGTGAAACTGATCCCTATATCATGGATTCGACTCCTTGAGGCTAAGTAGAGTGGTTTTGAGGTCTATATCATGTATTATCTCAGTCATTTGTTGAGGTTGGACACACTTGGAGCTTTGGCATCTCAAGAGACATTTTTGTGTTAGTTTGGCTTGGACATTAATAGAAATTTGCTGCTATTTCTTTGGGATCCATGTGGTAAGCAGTGTTTGACATAGTTTCTCCTTTTTTATAATTTGTATGAATGTATTGTAAGCTCATAAATCATTTTCATGTCTATGATATGCTTAATTTCAAGTTGAAAGGCATAATTCATGTTTCATGCTTTGTTTTGGGAAATTTAGCATAATTTGTTTATTTTCTTCAGTTTAGGGAGAATTCATCTTGTATGATCTTCATAACTCCTCACCAGTCTCTTCACATCACCATAATCATCTTTTAATGTCAAGCCCTTTACCTACCTTGCCCCTTAGAACCTCTGCAAATTTTGACCTAATTTCCTTGCCCTAGCTGTTTGTCTCCTCCTGATCCAGCAAACCCTACAAAATCAAAATTAAAACATTGAGCTACTATACCTAGCCTAAAATCTTCTTTCCTCAGTCATTTTGACTGTGATCCATACAGAGAGAGTCCTCTCCTAGCCTAGTTTGGCTAGCTACTTGGCTAAGCATGGTTTGAGGTTACCTTAGGATTGCCTCTCTCAGCCTCAGGTTCAATCTAAGTGATAACATTTTGGCGACTCCATTGGGGAAGACGAAAGATCATATCTTCCATGGGAAAGAATGGAAAAGTTTAGATTGTTGGGTGTGGAGCCTAATTATCTTGTTTACTTTGTATCACAACATTGGAACCCTGTATCTTAAAAGGGGTGGCAATGCCACCCATAATTAATCGCTGCCGTGGGGGGTCCAGGGGGGGTGGTAGCGCTTTTCGGAGCCCCCCCTGGCGGGGGGTTTCGGGGGCAGCGCCCCTGATGCTAAAAACATATATAAAATTGCCTTATAAAAGTATAGTAATTTCTAGTCAATCTGGGCCGTTTATAGGCGGATGATCTGACGGTAGAAGTTATGTTTAGTTTAGGGTTTTTTGCCCTAGAAGGCAACCCCCTTGTATGTATGAGGGTATTGTATTGCAGATGTGTATTACGTGTGTATTCTCAGAGCGAGAAATAGATAGGGAGACTGTGAGAGAGAACAGAGGATATTACAACGGATCTGTTGTAGGTTTTGTCTCTTCAATTTTTTGTTGGATAATAAAAAGGAAGGACTGGCTGTTCGGGGTGGATGTAGCCCAAACTGGGTGAACCACGTATATCTATGTCTCTCTGGTTTTATGTGTTTTGTGTGCTTGTATTTTTCGCATATTTTATGTGTTGCATTGCTCCATAATATATAATTTTCTAAAAACTGGTATAAGAGCCGAAGGTATATTTGGCTGATAAAATCGTAGGAAAGAAGGGTTCCTAGTTCGAGTGGGAGAAATGGCAGAAGATGGTAAGTTTAGGGTCAAGAAATTTAATAGCCAAAACTTCCTGCTGTGGAAGATGCAGATGGAAGATTATCTGTATTAGAAAAATATATACCTACCATTGGGCGGAAAAACAAAGAAGCCGGCAGCCATGACAGACGCGGAATGGAACATTCTCGATAGAAAGGAACTCTGAACATTACGGTTGTGCCTTGCGGCATAAATCACCTTCAATATTTCGAAGGAAAAAACAACAGAGGGTTTGATGCAGACGTTGGCAAAACTATATGAAAAACCCTCACCCTCAAACAAGGTATTTCTTATGAAACGATTATTTAATATGAAGATGTCGGAAGGTGGATCTGTTGCAGACCATTTGAATGATTTTAATACTGTTACCAATAAGTTAAGTTCTGTGGGGTTAAAATTTTATGATGAAGTTAGGGCTCTTTTATTTCTATGCTCATTGCCAGAAAGTTGGAATGGTTTAGTTATCGCCATTAGTAACTCTGTCTCTGGATCTAGTACTTTAAAGTTTGATGATGTTGTCAGTGCTATCCTTAGCGAGGAAATGAAACAGAAAATCTCTGGTGAGACATCGGGTAATGCTTTGAGTGCAGAGTCTAGGGGAAGAAGAATGGAAATAGGAAAGAGCTCGGGTTATCGTAGTAAATCAAGGAAAGGCAGATCCAAGTCCAGATCGGGGATAGTGTGCTGGAAATGCGGAAAGAGAAGACACCTAAAGAAAGATTGTAGAACTTGGAAGGGAAAAGAAGGAGATGCGAAACAAGAAAACAATCATGAAGCAAATGTTATAGGTGATGTGTTACAAGATGCTTTGATTCTTTCTTTCAAAAATGTTACCGATTCTTGGGTTGTAGATTTAGGGCTTCATTCCATGCCACACCTAATAAGAAATATTTTCATGACTATGTTCAAGGAGATTTTGGACAAGTTAGTTTGGGTGATGATAAACCCTGTAAAATTGTTGGAATGGGTAAAGTTATTGTAAAACAATAGAATGGAAACCAATGGCTACTAAAGGAGGTAAGGCATGTTCCAGATCTGAAGAAAAATCTAATTTCAACAGGGCAGTTAGGCGGTGAAGGTTGTGTGACAACTTTCACAGATAAAACTTGGAAGGTCACCAAAGGAGCCCTGGTAATAGCAAAAGGTGAAAATGTTGGTACATTGTATTTATGCAATGGTATTTCTAACTCTGTTAATGCTTTAACTTCCAAAGGAGCAGATGCAGGATTATGGCATCATAGGCTCGGACACATGAGTGAGAAGGGAATGAAGATTCTTCACTCAAGAAATTTGTTGCCAGGTTTGAAGAATGTTGATTTGGATTTCTGTGAAAATTGCATTTATGAAAAACAAAAGAGAGTCAGATTTCTCAGAGTTGGAAAAGAAAAGAAGAGCGGAAAATTGGAGCTTGTGCATACAGATGTATGGGGACCTGCTCAGGTATCATCTCTCGGTGGCTCTCGTTATTATGTTACTTTTATTGATGATGCAACTAGAAAAACATGGATTTATTGTATTCAGAATAAATCTGATGTATTTGATACTTTCAAGAAATGGAAAGCTTTGGTTGAAATTGAGACAGGAAAGAAGTTGAAGTGTCTCAAATCAGACAATGGAGGTGAATATTGTAGCAAAGAGTTTGATAGGTACTGTTCAGAGCATGGAATTCGCAGAGAGAAGACAGTTCCAAGAACACCACAAAAAAATGGTGTGTCACAAAGAATGAACAGAACAATCATGGAGCGTGCAAGGTGCATGAGATTGCATGTAGGATTGCCTTCACAATTTTGGGCAGATGCTGTAGATACTACTGTTTATCTAATAAATAGAGGGTCTTCAATTTCCTTGGATGGTGGTATTCCAGAGGAAGCATGGACAGGTAAAAAGGTAAACTCTTTTTTTTTAAAGCCTTTTGGCTATGAGGCCTTTGTCCATATTAATAAAGAAAATAGAACAAAGCTTGAGAAAAAATCAAATAAATGTACCTTTATTGGATATGGTGTTAATGATTTTGGATATCGCTTATATGATTATGAAAATCACAAAATCATTAGGAGCAGAGATGTAATATTCAATGAAAATTTCTTGTATAAAAATCAGTTGCAGGAAAAGAAACAGGAAAAAGAAAGCAAGGAATACACAGTTCTTGATGAGATAACTGAAAAAGTAAAGGTGCCTGAAAATAATTATAATCAACAACCACAGTAGCAACAACCACCACAACAGCAATAGGAACCTCAAACACCTGAAAGTGATGTTATAAGATCTACCAGGATAAGTAGACCCCTTAAACGATACTCTCCTTCATTATATTTATTGTTGACTGATTCTGGTGAACCCAAATGTTATGAAGAAGCAATGCAGGTTGAAAGCAGGAAGAAGTGGAAGCTAGCCATGGAAGAAGAGATGGACTCCTTAATGCATAACAAGACTTGGGACTTAGTCAGGTTGCCTTCAGGTAAAACTGCATTGCAGAATAAATGGGTTTATAGGCTGAAGGAAGAAGATGGAGGAAAACAGAGGCACAAATATAGACTTGTGGTGAAGGGGTTTGCACAGAAGAAAGGTATTGATTTTTATGAAATATTTTCTCTTATTGTTAAAATGACTTCAATCAGAACTATTTTAAGTCTTGTAGCAGCAGAAGATTTACATCTTGAACAGTTAGATGTAAAGACAACATTTCTCCATGGAGATCTGGAGGAAGAGATCTATATGGAGAAACCAGAAGGATATGAGGTCAAATGGAAAGAAAAATTAGTGTGCAGGCTAAAGAAGAGCTTGTATGGCTTAAAACAGGCTCCAAGGCAGTGGTATCTAAAATTTGACAAGTTTATGTCTGAACAAGGTTATACTAGATGTCACTCTGATCATTGTGTTTATCTGAAAAGGCAAAATGATGGTAGCTATATTATATTGTTATTGTATGTAGATGAAATGCTTGTTGCAGGGTCTAACATGCAGGAAATAAATGTGCTCAAAAGAAAATTGGAAAATTCATTTGCAATGAAGGATTTGGGAGCTGCAAAACAAATCCTTGGTATGAGGATAACTAGAGACAAGAAAAATCGCAAATTAACACTGTCTCGGAATGAGTACATAGAAAAGGTGTTGAAAAGATTTAATATGCAGAATGCAAAACCAATTAGTACACCTTTTGCTAGCCATTTCAAACTTAGTAAGGAGATGTGCCCAAAGACCCAAGAAGACATGGATTATATGTCTAAAGTTCCATATGCATCTGCAGTTGGAAGCTTAATGTATGCAATGGTCTGCACAAGGCCTGATATTGCACATGGAGTGGGAGTTGTAAGTAGGTACATGAATAATCTAGGAAAAGAACATTGGATGGCAGTAAAATGGATTCTCAGATATTTGAGAGGTACCACAAATCAAGCATTATGATTTGGTGGTTCAAACATTGCTCTACAGGGATATGTTGATGCAGATATGGTAGGTGACAGAGATAACAGGAGGAGAACTACAGGATATGTATTTACTGTAGGTGGAACAACTGTCAGTTGGGTTTCGAAAATCCAAAGTGTTGTTGCACTTTCAACAACAGAAGCCGAGTATGTTGTTGCTACAAAGGCTAGTAAAGAAATGATTTGGTTACAAAGGTTTATGGATGAATTGGGTAAGAAGCATGATATGGGCACACTATACAGTGATAGCCAAAGTGCTATTCATCTTGCAAAGAACTCAGCATTTCATTCCAGGACTAAACACATACATCTCGAGTACCATTTCATATGGTCAGTATTGGAAGATGGAGAGTTGAAGCTGGAAAAGATACACACTAGCCAGAATCCTGCAGATATGCTAACAAAAGTTGTAACCAGGGAGAAACTGAGAACATGCTCAGTTTCAATTGGTCTTCAAGGATGACGATGAATATGAGGAACAACCATGTCCAAAGAGGAGTCATTGTCCAGCAAATGAAGCAGCGATGGAGTTGCTACAATCAGTCTCCAGAAGTGGGAGATTGTTGGGTGTGAAACTTGATTATCTTGTTTACTTTGTATCACAGCATTGGACCCCTGTACCTTAAAAGGGGCGGCAACGCCACCTGTAATTAATCGCTGCCGTGGGTCCAGGGGGGGCGGCAGCACTTTTTAGAGCCCCCCCTGGTGGGGGGTTTCGGGGGTAGCGCCCTCGAAGCTAAAAATAGATGTAAAATTTCCTTGTAAAAGTATATTAATTTCTAGTCAATCTGGGCTGTTCATAGGTGGATGATCTGACGGTAGAAGTTATGTTTAGTTTAGGGTTTTTTCCCTAGAAGGAAACCCCCTTGTATATATGAGGGTATTGTATTGCGGCTGTGTATTACGTGTGTATTCTCAGAGCGAGAAACAGATAGGGAGACTGTGAGAGAGAACATAGGATATTACAGTGGATCTGCTGTAGGTTTTGTCTCTTCAAGTTTTTGCTGGATAATAGAAAGGAAGGACTGGCTGTTCGGGGCAGACGTAGCCCAAACTGGGTGAACCACGTATATCTGTGTCTCTCTAGTTTTATGTGTTTTGTGTGCTTGTATTTTTCACATATTTTATGTGTTGCATTGCTCCATAATATATAATTTTCTAACATAGATCTTATTGCTGAAGGTGGACATAAATAAGATGCATATGAAGGTTGAACTCTTAACCTGGCGACTCCAACTTGATGTAAAGACTCCATAGGAGGATCGACCTTTCCAGCAGGAAAATGGAAGTATATTATACAAAGGTCAGGTATTCAAAGTGGAATTGTATTCAATATCTATTTTTCTTTCTTGTAGATTACTTCTTTTCATTTCCTGAAACTATCCTAAAAGTTTTCCGGAGTTTGTTGTATGATAAAGATGATCAAAATATTGATTCTACCAATTTGAAAAGTGTAAATACCGAGTTTTCCTTTGATCTTGGTCCACATCCTTTTTCCAAATCTTATGATGATCATCTTCAAATTGATGAGCCCAAAGAGATCAAGACTGATCCTACAGCTTCTGTACATACTCCTACACCTTGTAAAATTCCAGATCGATACAAACCACTCATCTTACCTCCTATACTTCATGCTTTCCCTAAAAATAATTACCTATATCTGCCAAGGTTTGATGGTGATTATGATAACATCACTGTTGAGAGACATATGCAAAGTTTTGAGACTTTCCTAGACCTTTTTGAAGTTGACGAAGAGGATGTCAGTATCAGGCTATTTTCTCTTTCCTTGCAAGGCAGAGTCAAGAGTTGGTTCAAAAGCTTGCCTGCCATGAGTACCTCAGATTTCCTGCAGTTCGTCAAAGTTTTCCTCGACAGGTGGGTGGTAAAAAAAAACCCTTTCCTAATTCTAAAAGAGTATGACCGGCTGAAAAGACAACTAGGGGAGAAATTACAACAGTTTTTTGCCAGATTCAATCAAGTCTATTATTCGATACCTTATGATATAAGACCCCCTCCTGGCTTAGCTCTTTACATTACCCGGATGCCTTTGATTCGGAAATGGAGTTTCAACTGAGAGAGAGAAACCTTGCAACACTTGAAGAGATGTAGAATAGTGCAGTAGATGTAGAGGTTAATTTTCTGATCAGAAGAGCAAAGCTGAAGGAAGAAGAGAAGAACGTTGCAGAGCACCTGACATATTCAGAGGTAAAGCTCGACATTTTGGTAAGTACAATAGAGGAAATGATGCAAAATATCACCATGAGAGATGTATTTTCCGTTCAAAATAATCATGACCCACTTATCCCAGAAAAATAAGAGATTGCAAGCCCTAAAGATTTTACTGCTAATCCCAACCACCATAGATTATAAAATGCATTTGTAGATCAATCTGAGGAGAAACAATCTGATAATATAATGTGTACGATTGATGAAATTACTTATATTGATGATTTTCCAAATTTTGATTAGTATGATAGTAATTATGTTCTCCAAAATGAAGCTAATCTTGCAGAGAAATCAACACTTTGTTTGTGGAATGAGGAAGTTCAATTTCAACAGCTCGAATATAGTGATCAGCTGATGCATATCAGCTATGACAGTGATGAGGAAAGTCTAGAAAATTTGGAAGTAAGTGAAGGATATTTGCCTCTTTGTTTTACTTCATTTTAGTTCATTAGATATAACTTTCATGCAATTAGAAATCAATAGTCTTTCAGTTTTGATGTTGAGGTTGAGGTAGATAATTAACTTCTTGAGCAAGTTGTTAATGAGAAACCTTCTCCTGAAATGGTTGAGGAAATCATTTGTGACATAGAATCCTCCTTAGCTCCATGTTTTCAGCCACCGAATGCCATTGAATGTCAAGTTGCAGATGAAGGCTTGAAATCTGAAACATATGATGAAATGATACAATATGATTCTGTACCATTTTGTTTTGAAGCATTTCGGTTTTTAAAGGAGAATTTTCATAATATCTCTAAAGCAAAGGATGAGAAACCTGTAGAAAGTTATGCAGTCTCATTAGAAACAATGGAAAATAGGCTGCAATAGTATTTTCAAGTTTTTCATGACCCTATAGCTGATGTGTTTGATGATATCTGTAGTAAAATTTCTTCTCCATTAGCTAACTATGAGCCTGAAAAGAGTGTTGATATAGACTTGATCAGACAGTCGACTTCATTTTCATGCTCAGCAGGTGTTTCATTACAAAGCTCATACCAATATTTGTAGTCATATCAGGAGAGTAATGAGAAATATTCTTTTTTTTTGTTGATCATCATGAAAAATTAGTCATTCATGAGTTTCAGGATCCTTTTGTCAACTTGCTGCAGTCATCAAAGAAAGAGAGCACAGATGTTAGGAAAATTTTAAAACCTAGGTATGAGGCCTACCTAGAGTAGAGCAGTAACATATTGGATGGGCCAGAAATCAATATGTATTCCTATGAAGATCCTTTCACAACATTCTTGAGGTCAGTAGGTGCGCTCGTGCTTTGAAATTTCATCAAGATTCAATTTGTTGACTTGTTTTCATGGGAGTTTCCTTTCAGTAGCTCTCTCTTCTTGCTCATAAGCAAGCACTTACGGAGATTTCAAACAGAAGCTAGAATGCTTAGATGGTTGCATTGGTTGTTCCATTTCAATTGATCATGTGATGTATGGATCAATAAGAGTAGGTTTTGTTGAATAAGCTCAGTTTTGAGCATCTTTTTCAGTTTTTCAGTTGTGTTTAGTCTGATTCAGTTCAGTTTATTGAGTCAAGTTTCTTTCAGTATTCAGTTTGGTTTTAGCTATTGATTCCATGCCCAACAGATAGGCATTTGGTCTACGGTGTTCTTGGCACCTCCAAGGAGCTACCATCCCCAGCTAGAGCTAATGTTAGTGTCAGTATTTTCATACTTCCACCAGGGATCAAAATTCATTTTGCATGTGCATCTTAGGTGTCCCACTCTAAATAATTTTCAATCATTCCACTAGGTCATGATATAAAATTGTTCCACTGGTGGTTCTCCTTGTCAAGTGCCCCATTTTCCTTCACAAGTATAGGCCTGTTGACCCTCTTCCATGTCATCATCATGTTATTCAATATCCCAAAAGCTTCCAACTCATAAATCCACATGCTAACACATCAAATGTCAAATGGAGTTGTCTTTTACCAGGGGTTCCCAAGTCATCATTGTTCACAAGCCCTAAACCCTAATTTCCTCTCCCACTAAAGCTAGGGTTTGCTATGAAAAAGAGGCATATGAGCAAAGGAGCCATAAGGAAGGTCATATCAGTAAGTATGAGGCCATTCCAACTCATAAGATCATGTCTCCATCATTTTTTAAGAAATCAGTCCAAGAATCAATCCATTTGCCACTCATAGGGCCAGTTTCGCTTCAAGCTATGTTTCTGACCAAACAGAGATAAAATTAAAAAACATGAGAGAGGGTTTTGTCCCTCATAGGTCAATAAAAAAAAAAAATCCTTCATATTTTAGACAAGTGTCATGGTTTTAGAGCAATGTCAAAAATATAGGTGCCACGGGAGAATTGCCGCACTTCTGGAGTGACCTTGGGAAAATCAAGTTTTCTCATAGCTGGAGTCTCCAAATAACTTTCTTGATGAGTCCAGTGATAACTAGACAGATAATTCTTTCTAATGAGCTATCATGAGCTCAATTTGGATTTGAGGAAGGTCTCCAAAAGTTTCTTGTGCCAGCACTCTGCATTTCTACACGTTCATTCAACACTTTTTCACCAATATTTGGAAAATAAATTTTTGACCAAGAAAATTGACTCCAAACACAAACCCAAAGGTATATTTGGAAATTTTATAGAATAATATTTCCAACGAGCTATCCTAGGCCCAATTTGGACACCAGAAAGGCCTCCAAATGTGGTATGAAAAAAATGCTTCTTGACGCTGCGCGTTTAATTTGGCGTTGCGCGTTTACACAGTGAAGGTTTTGAAGGATTTCACTGCTTCCATCAAGCTCAAGTTTCCTCATAAACTTATCCAAGGATTTTTTGATCAGTAAGTGGACATAAAACACCTCTCTTTTCACATGTTTTTTGTTCCATTCACGAGTTGAAAGTGTTATAGCCTATGAAAGCCTAGTTTTTTTATTCCTTTACCATTTTCATTCATATTTCCCATGTTCATATCCCTAAAACATCTATCAGTAAAAAATTTAACATCCTAGGGTTTTATTAGACCTAGGTTATAATTTACATTATTGCTTCCTCCATTTTTCACAACTTCTCCTTTCAAATCCATATTCCCTTCATTTTATTCCATTTACCCTAGGGTTTTCACTAGCCTAGGCTCCCTTGCATATTCACATTTCCTTCATTTCACCACACCTCCATTCATTTCACACTCCTTCATTTCATTCATCATCTCCCTAGGGTTTTTAACACCAAATACATCATGGAAACCTATCGGAGGTGAAATTAGCAAGCCTAAGAGGGTTGATTTGGGCACATTGGTACATACTTATCAGAGAGATCATAGGCACGTGTTTGCTTCACTTGGAGTGAAAGGGGCCATGAATTATTCATCAACACATCAGGTATACAAAGGTAATGAAGAGGTAATAGAGCCAAACATTGATGATGAGGAGGGAAAACATGAGATAGAGCATGAATTTCAGTTGATTTACCTAGGTGAGGAAAATGAGGACAAAATCATAAATCTAGTTCTTAAAGGAAAAGAAGCATGGTTTGAGAGAGTCAACCAAAAATTGGAGAACCTCTTGGTAAAGGCTCAAAATTCAATGACATTCAGAGAAAAATGGAAAAGCATTATGCCATGAGGAACAAAATTGCAAGGGCCAAGCTCAAACGAGCCAATGCAAAGATTTAAGCCTTGACCGAGCAAAAGGAGAAGGGGAAGTTAGAAATACTTGTTGAGGTGTCTCTTCATGCATCTAACCCTTGATCAAACAATTAAACTCACAATTTTGACAAGTTTTGGCACATTTGGCACTGTGGTGCATTTTTGAGTTTTTGGGCAATTTTGACAAACAAAAATTCTGCTACACGTGTAGTGCCACTGGCGCTGCACTCTTTTTTTGACATCCAATTGCAAAATTTACACCACCATCATGTTCATAATGATGAGGATATTAACTCCAACAATGTTTAGAATATTTGGAGGAGAACTGGTCCCTCAAAAAGGAAAACAAACCACCAAAAAAACATGTTTCTGCCCTTGTTTTTGCCTTGGCACTGCGCGTTTACCAGTTTTGTGAGAACAGGTTCTTGATAGGGCAGATGGAAACCATTTTGTAAAATAGAGGTATATTTGGAAACTATACTTAGAGAGCTTTCGAATGAGCTATCATGGCGCTGATTTGGACATCGGGAAGGCCTCCAAAAGTTTCCTGCAATACAGACTATTGTTTCTGTCATGGCGTTGCGCGTTTACCAGGAAAATGCAGATTTCATTATCTTCAGCAAAATTTTGAATTTTTGACTTTTTACTTGGGAAAATGAGAAAATTACTGATGTAAATGGTCATGGTGAATGTAAATGTCATGTTTTGACTTTCATCTATGGTATATGCATCAGATAAGTCTTCTAGAGGTCAAATGAATCCGTTTCCTCTCTTTTAGAGACAAATTGTTGAGTTTTCCTAGTCTTCATATTCTTGTTTGGGAGTAGGTGAAACTAATCCCTATCTCATGGATTCGACTCCTTTAGTCTAGGGAGAGTGGTTTTGAGGTATATATCATGTATTTTCTCAGTCATTTGTTGAGGTTGGAATCACTTGGAGCTTTGGCATCTGAAGAGACATTTTTGTATCAGTTTGGCTTGGACATTAATAGAAATTTGCAGCTTTTTCTTTGGGATCCATGTGGTATGCAGTGTTTGACATAGTTTTTTCTTTGCCAAACTCATAAATCATTTTCATGTCTATGATATGCTTAATTTCAAGTTGAAAGGCAAAATTCATTTTTCATGCTCTGTTTTGGGAAATTTAGCATAATTTGTTTGTTTTCTTCAGTTTAGGGAGAATTCATCTTGTATGCTCTTCCTAACTCCTCGCCAGTCTCTTCACATCACCATAATAATATTTTCATGTCAAGCCCTCTACCTACCTTGCCCCTTAGAACCTCTGCAAATTTTGACCTAATTTCCTTGCCCTAGCTGTTTGACTCCTCCTGATCCAGAAAACCCTACAAAATCAAAATCAAAACCCTGAGCTACTATACCTAGCCTAAATTCTTCTTTCCTCAGTCATTTTGACTGTGATCCATATGGAGAGAGCCCACTCCTGGCCTAGTAGGGCTAGCTACTTGGCTAACCTTGGTTTGAGGTTACCTCGGGATTTCCTCTCTCAGCCCGAGGTTCAATTTGAGTGATAAAAATGGGTCCAATGGGCTCATCCAGAGGAATCCTCAAATCTGGGTCAAATTTAGCCAACATCCTTGGTCCTTGAGGTGGTCTAGGACATGTGTCATTTGATAGTTCTGCAAGAAATCTCCAAATTCTCAAAGCTTAATTTTTTTGTGCCAATGCAATCGTATGAAGGGATTGGGTAGTTCTGGAGTGGGTTCCCAAGCCTGGGATGCTAAAACACTTGAAAAGAAAAACATAAATTCTAGTGAAAACACCCAGTGATTAGGGACAAAGATCAATAATGCATTGAAGTGAACCAAATTTGACTATTTATGGCATTATAATACTTCAAAAAAGGATCCATTTCCAAAATCAGGATCAAGATCTCGCAAGGGTGTTTTATCCCTATGTAGGGGTGGCTAAAGGTCAACCCTATTATATGCTTCCAACCCCTAAGGGGAAGTAACAGTTCCCTGGTCTACCGTTAAATTGATACATGTTAGTGAATAATAATGTGGTAATGGAGGTGAGAGTGCTTCATGGTGAAGTGTCATGGTCAAAGGGACTAGTTGATGGGGTTGTCCACATATTGAGTATATATATATGAGGAGGGAGCATTCATGGATGCATGAGTTACCAACTCAACCTTGGTTTTCCCACCCCTCTTTTGAACCTTTTACTTCTTCTTGAATTTTCCTTGTATTATCACTTACTACTTAAGGGTTCAAGCTTCCTTTGTATGATGTAGTAGTTTTATTACCCCTTTAAGATGAGTCAATTTATTGCTCATGAGGGTTGGGAGATGCAAGGGTTATTTATTTTGATATAATGGAGCAACGTGTGCTCAGGAATCGAGTGTTGGACATATAAGTGAGGTATAGCTCTTGCTAGGCTTTTGTCGATGTGCTAATATTTATGTCTCGTCCATCTTTTGCATTTTTATTTTTATTTCCTCTGTTTTATTGTAGACATGATTTTATCTTTCCTCTTCTTTTAGCTACATCAACCTCCTAGGAAAATTTTTCCAAGCCATACTCAAGGCACGTGAACATTTCAGTGCCAAATCCCCAAAAACCAATGACAAGTTGTACCCAAATAATGGAGGTGAATTATAGGATTTTAATGTAATATGGAAAGTCTTAATTATGGTATAATATAGGAAGATGGAACTACACCACCTCAATCATGGCTTCCCAGGTATTTCCCCTCTTATAACCCAAAGGGCCTTAACGAAGGTCCCACTAGACTAGGATCAAAGATTAAATACCCATGTAAGGTGAGAGAAAAAGAATACAATCAAGGTTTGTCAATCTTCCAGATCATCCCCTCATTTAGAATAGATGCCCAAAAGAAAATAAGTATAAGAAACCAATTGCAAGATGGTCAAAGCACCCTTTGATTGTAAATCCCACCTTTTTCCAAGTGTTAATTTCATATGGGTGAGAGACACACAGTTGATGCAAGTGGCAGATGCACATGACATATCATCAACTAATTGTGGCTAATAGGGGTTTTTGGTTGTCTATATGACTAGTTGGTTGTCAAATGTAGGAGAAAAGTTGTCTCCTATGGGATTACCCATTTTGTTGGGTAACAAGATCTATATGTGAAATAAAAGCATGAATTTCTAACTCTTAATTGAATTTGAAAAAAATGCCCACATTGTCTAAGGAATATCTATATGGGAAAAGGAGGTGAAGAACTATATCAAACAAATAATGTTTGAGAAAGATTCCACCTCATAATGTGGCTCTCCCCTAGGCCTTGGATTGTCTATAGAACATCAAAATAAAAGGGACGTGTTCAATAAATCAAGCACTTGGTTAATTAAATTAGGGACTATATTAAAAAAATTTCAAATAATGGCCACTCAATACGTTATTCTCCCTCTTAAAATGCTATTGATAAATTCCTAGCTAAAAATAGACATAAATGAATAGCTTAACTCTCTTAATGACTTGAGGGTCATTTCATCGAGCTTTTCCCCTTTCACTCCCTACAATAAGCTTCTACCTAATTTAACCTCATTTAGCCACCTGAGAAACACATTTTGTCCTAGGTTGTGATTTCATGTGTAAAGGTTTATGATTATGTCTCATGGTGAACTTACAGTCATGCCATGAAGGGTTTCCCATAGTATCTATCCTGTAAACTTTTTGGCGTTTGCATTACATAATCACCATAAGGAGATATTAATAAATATTTCAAATGAATATCTCAATGAACAGATACATAAAGACTGCCACATTGTTAAGTTCCTTAGACACTTCAACACTAATCAATGACAACCATTGAAGAATATGGTGAAGATGGAATATTGTTCCAACTTCCAATTGCAAGTGTAATATCTTAATCTGTGACTAAAGAAAAAAGGGCTTCATTGGCCCATGATTTGATGTGACCCTTCTTAAAGGGATTTATTATTTAAATTTTGTAAAACTTGGTGTGATGACCATTATAGGGGTGGTAATTTTGAGTTGTATTTGACTTTTGGCTTTCGATCCCATGGTTTGAATAATTGAATTTCCCATTGTAATCATTTGTACTTGTAATAATAAATTTTATTATGTATAAGGAAGGAGTTTTCTGATTTGCTAGGTGTCAAAAAATAATGAAGAGCTTGCTTGATGCATATTGAGTGCATGATTAGTGTTTTGATGGTTATTATTATTTGTTAGAGAGTTTGAAAGAAAAAATTTCTTTTGTTTTAGTTACATACAACATTATTGTTGTGGTCCCTGAGGGGAATCTACCTCTGCAATAGGAACTATCTAGGTTGTGGTCTCTACTTGGTTATTCCTTAATAAAGCCAATTCCATCCAAGCCTACCTCCTTCCCCATCCCTTGCCAATCCATTACATATCACATTCCCAAGGTAGATTCCAAGCAAGGTAGATAAGGTCAAAAGTAAGTAGGTTTTACATTGAGGTCTAACGTCTCTAACTTAGCCCTCTTGCATTCCCTTTTCTCTAAGTTCACCCCTTTGCACTTGGGTATGATCCTAAATAAGACCACACCCCAAGTTGATCTCAAGATGTTCTCCCTTCTCCCTGAATGGAACTTAACATCTAATTCTCACCATACCTACAACCGTTCATAAGCCCTTAATGAATGATCATGTTCTCATTATGTTGTGACCCCATAGCCCAAGAACTAATGTTTTCTTTCGAACCAACTAATCCCAAAAACCCAATTTTTTTTTCTAGTATTTAGCTTTAATATTTTTTGTTGTGACTAGTCAATGTGCTTGTTCAAATCGGTTTATCAAATAAAAAATAAAAAAAGATAAAATGAAGAAATAACCATTCTCAAAAGGTTTTGGTGTGATTCCCTTTCTAAATTTGTTTTCTATGGTTCAATTTCCAAAGTGTCTTATCTAGTTATTGATTCATTGAGTGTTAGTGTTATTTTCATGAAAAATAACAAAATGATATTCCCGTCCCTTCATTCTCCTATGATCTAAGGTTTTAATCCCCTCGATTGGTAGAATTGGATAACTTGATATGAAGCATGCAATCTATTGTAATTATTGTAAATAATGTCAAAGGATTAATGTTGTCATTAATATCATATTAGGGAACTACAAGTAAAATAAAAAATGGCTTCATGTGAAAAAATTCAAATGTGAAATGGGGTTTCAAATCGATGGGTTTGGAAGCCCACAGTATTTTCCCATGGTATGAGGAAAAGTGAAATAAAAAAAGGAATTTGTTATTTAATTAATGGTGTCATTTATTTTTAAATTAATGTCCCTTCATGAAATGTTATGATAAATTATAGAAAGATAAAATGTGTGAGTGAAAATGTAACATTCTTTTAAACAAGTGAATTGCATGCAAAGATTGAATGTCATTCCAAAAGGGGAGAGTGAGAAATCAATTTTAGGTCAATTTGGCATCTTCACTATGACTTATTTTCTCAAGTATTTTAGATTTGAGGAGACATAGATGAGATATCTGGGTATATGTGGTCAACATTTTAGACATTTATTCACAATACTTTATAAGATATGCCCTAAGGAAATTAATGTACATCAATGCTCCTAAAATAATTTTCAAACATGATAATTTGACATTTTCGTTATAACATATTTTATGGCATGTTTTAGATTGTGAATATTGAGAATATGGAGGGTACATGTATTAATAATTTCAAACATTGGTCCATTATTCTTTTTGACATATTCCCTATTGAATTTAGGGTTCCTAAATGCTCATGAAATCAATTTTAAATAGGTCGGTTTAGATTTTTTTTATAACTTATTTTCTGGGAAATTTCATGCCATGAAATTTTGAGAAGACAAAAGAAAGAATTTTGGGTACATGTGATAATTTTTTCAGATATATATATATCTATATATATATATAATTTCAAAGAAATTCCCTGTGGAAGTCAGGGTTTTTTAATAGTCCTTAAGTCAATTTCAAATAATTCGTCCTAGAATTTTTGCTATAACTTCATTTTTGAGATAATTTATATTGTGAAATTTTTATAGATATAAGGAGGCACATATACATGCCTCAAATAAATTTTTCATACTTTTGTTTTCTATAATTTTGATGATACACCCTGTGGAAGTTAGATGTTTGAATGGTCCTTAAATGAATTTCAAATGGCTCATATGGATATTTTTGTTAGAAATTCTTTCTAGGGACATTTCAAATAGTGATTTTTTCAACGATTTAAGGAGAAATATAGAAGTACCTCAAGAAAAACATTCAAAATCATATTTGAAAAATTCGATATATGGCATGTTGTATAAGTTGATATTTGGGAAGAGGCCAAAATAACAAGCTTTGGGAGAGTTACCATAAATTTTATTTGGATATTCAAGTTTTGTTCAAACTTGGTGAAGGTATAAGCAATGAGTAGACCCAGTGAGGGAAAAAGTAGCACATAGATCTGGTTAAGGAAGAAACAGGAAGTAGACGTGGTGAAGGTAATGTGAATGTTATCATCTTTCAAAGAAGTTATATGCAATAAATAAGAGTTGTAATTCAAGGCCATTGTTGAAACAAATACACTGGTATCTCTTACTCAATTAGGGCCTAGTAGTGGGGATTTTTCTCTCCATCAAGTCGATTCCTGCAAATATTTGTAGCAGTGGGGATTGGTGTCTCCACTAAGTTGGTTCCTACAACTATTTGCAATGGTGGGGATTGATGTCTCTAGGTGTCTACAAAGATATTTATGAGTATATTTTTTCATAATAAGGTTTGTACTAGTAGATATTGGTGTCTCCATTATGCTGGTGTCTACAAAGAATTATAAAAAAAAATGTTTCATGGTTTTCTCCCAAAATGGTTTTCACGTAAGTCTTGTTTTCCATGTTTTGAAACTAATAGATCTCATATGTGATTGTTTTATTATGGTTCATGAATGTTTAAATAAGTAAAAATTGTCTTATATCGATTATCACCCCTCTTATTATATGTGTGTCTTAAATATTATCATTTTTTCACTTATATACAGCTAGATCATTCCTAATATTAGCTTGAAATTTTTTTCATTTATCTCTTTATGGTTGGCTACAGTAGGGCTTGCACCTCATATCTCTTTTCCAACACAACCATAAAATTTAAATGGTTGATATTGTTAATAATACTGTCATTCATAACCACACTATCACTTCAATAATAGAAAACAACTCCATCAAATTGATCAAGTTTGCCCCCAACACTTTTACTTTCATGACCCCATAATTAACTGTTATTCATGTCAACACGAGGTTTCTTTTCTCATTGCAAGCAATAATTTCTTTCTCCATGAGGGGTTTCGCTTCTTTATTTGAATATTAACATCCATTAATTTTCTTGAAGTGTGAAACTTACTATCGAGACTTCCCTCAACTTATTGTGACCAACACCTAGAGGCCATGGCCTATAGAGATGTGTCAATTGGTCTTGTCATACTCAACTTTGTATTCGAGAATCCACAATAAAATTTTGACATAGTTTTTCATTCTCTAATGAACCACCTTGTATCCTGGCTATTTTTTTACTCTCATTATATGGTTTATTTCTGAGACATGTATCAAAAACATAACACATCTGAAGATAACTATTGTGCACACCTTGTGAATGTCTTCATTACATTGTTGAATTTTCATGGTTATCCTCGACTCTCTCACCTTGGAGTGGGAAACATCAAAGCGTTAACATATTTCCATTGGAATAGTTAGCATTCAATGGATTGGTGCAACTCAAATTTTCTTAAGTAAGCCTAAAGTCCTCACATTACTTGTTTTTTTCATAAACTATCCTCTATGCAATATAAATCTTGTTGGCCAATTTGTTTTCATTCATGAAAATCGATGTCATTGCTGACAAAGGAAAAATGGAAGCTTGAGGATTCTTTGGCAAGGGAATTGAGTATTTTTTGAGGTTATGTTACATATTTACCTTCATCAAAAGAGCATGCCAAGTTTATTGTTATATAACCCTCTCAGAGGCCTTTTCAATAGTATATGGAATGTTAGGTCCCTATAACACTATTTTATCCCCTTATTGTTATTGTTAGTGTAGCCCCATTATTATTGTTGTTGTGCCCATGTAGTCCCCATATTGTTATTATTGTGCCCCATAGGTGTAGCCCCATTATTGTTATTGTTGTAACCATGTGGTCCCCATATGGTTATATTGTGACTCCTTAAACTCATATATATAGAAGGTAGGCTTTTTCATTTGTATCATCCAAGAATTATTCATTTATGTAATGTAAAGGAGGGTTCCCCTCGAAGAGGCTGATTTCTAAGTCGTTGATCTATCTATTCTTCTATTTTGTGAGTTGGTTGCATAACATTTGGTATCAGAGCTTGGGATTCTAGGGTTTTGATTCTTCAAATAGGTCATATTGGCATTTACGCTATAAATTTGTTATACGAGGCTTCAGAATCTGTATAAAAATTTCAGATATTGGTTTGATATATTTTCGGAGATATGATATGAGGAAGCTAGGGTTTTTGTAGGCTCCAGAATTTCATCTCAAACCGCCGACCGAGTGAAAATCGTCATAATTTTTTTTTTAGGCATCAAATTTGAATTCTGTAAAAAATCGTAGAAAGTGCACGACCTGTAGTTTCCTGTGTTTCAATTTTAGAGTCAAAGGTTGAAACATTGACACATGGAATGCCGTACAAATTTTATCTACTAAACCAGTCCATAATTAGGTCATTGTGGGAGATCAGACATAAATTTCTCTTGAAGAATCCAAATTTAGTTTGACCTGTGGCATTGGAAATAAGACTCAAAGGGATACTACAGGATTGGTGTTCGAATTTTGGGGATATGAAATCACAGAGATACATCAAGTTCAATATTGAACTCTTCAAAAGAAAGAAAAAAGTGTGTGTTCTTTTAAAATTGCATAACTTTTGTTTAAAAAATTAGTTTGAATTGATTCCAAGGGAATATTGAAGTAGTGGTATCAATATTGGGCTCTAAAATGCCTCATAAAAATAATTACACAACCATTAAGCCCTCAAAAAACTCTACTATGACACATTAAGAGGAGTAAGTGTAACATGATATATCAAAATTATGAGACCAAGTGCAACAAATTTCACTCTCACAAAAACCAAAAATGAAATGGAAGCTAAGATGGATGGTTTGAAGGATGACTTAAAATCAGACATGGATGGTTTGAAGAATGGTTTAAAATCAAACATGGATGGTTTTAATAATGGCATGGAAGCTAAGTTCGATGGTATAGAAGAAAAACTAAAGGGAAACATGGAAGACTTGAAGAATGGCCTTAAAGCAGACATGGAAGGTTTGACAAAGTAGCTACAAGAAACGATTCATAATGGCTAAAATGTAGTATATGAAACTCATTATGAGAAAAAAATAAACATTAATCATGATTTCATAGACTCTAATGTTGGATTGAAGACCCACCATATTCCAAAGATCGATATGAGGAAGTTTGATGACAAGGATCCGGTAACATGTAGGTTTTAACCCTTTACAGAAATTATCTGCAAACAAATCTTAAAAACAGAAAATAAACAATAGAGAGAGCATAAAACATAAAACAAATATACACAGAGATTTTCCCCTGGATCCCAAATTGGGACGACCAGCTTGATTTTTCATTATATTCCTTTTAGTGTTACAACACATATATATACATGTCGAAGCATACATAAACCCCAATCCATTAACCCTAGATTAGAACATAACCGTAGTTCCCTTGACCGGATCTACAAAATACCAGGGGCTAAAAACCATCATGCCCCAAAAACATGTGCAAACCCATGCACAAAACCATGGGAAAGTCCATGCACCAAAAAATAGGGTCCTTCACCCCCCCTGTAACCCCCCTGCCGCGCCCCCCCTGTGACCCCCTCGCGCATGACCAGTCGTGGAAAGAATATAACACATGCCCAACAGTCTCCCACTTGTTGTTTTATTTCCACAGGGGCCATAGGAGAGCTTAGTCATTAATCCAGATCTGCAACACCCATTGTTTCTTTACACCAAGAGAACTTCTGAGTGCTCACAAAATTCGTCAATCCATCTACAACATTCTTCAAAGTGTCCACCTTTACGAGCAACAACCTTTTAGCCGCAACCATATCTCTCACAAAGTGATATTGAACATGAATGTGCTTTGTCTTTGAATGATAAGCAGGGTTCTTAGCCAAGAAAATTGCACTTTGGCTATCACAGTCTATCCTTATAGCTTGCTGCACCAACCCCATACTTGAACACAATCTCTGCAACTAAACTAATTCCTTGCTTGCATGAGTGGCTGCCACGTATTATGCCTCTATAGTTGAAATAGCCACTACAGACTGTATTTTACTCATCCAACTAACTGCACCTCCAAATAGGCTAAACACATACACACTTGTAGATCTTCTTTGGTCCAGATCTCCAGACCAGTCTGCATCAACAAAACCATGAATTTCTAACATCATTTCCAATCTTGGTCTTCCCTGGTAGCACAAGCCATAATCACTAGTGCCACGCAAATATCTGAAAACCTGCTTCATTGCTGTCCAATGCTCCTTGCCTGGGTTTGACATGAACCTGCTCAATACTCCCACTGCATGTTCAATGTTTGGTCTAGTACAGACCATTGCATACATCATGCTACCCACTGCACTTGCATATGGGACACGGGACATATCCTCCTCTTCTTCTTGTGTCTTGGGACACTGTTCAACATACATCTTTACACCTACAAGAATAGGAACATTCACCAGTTTACTATCCTGAATATTGAACCTCTGCAATACAGTCTCGACATATTTCCTCTGGTTTAAACAAAGCTTCCTCTTTGCCCGATCTCTCTTACTTTCCATGCCCAAAATATAGTTTGTAGCACCAAGATCCTTCATGTCGAATTTGGAGAATAGTTGGGTCTTCAAATCTTGGATAATTTCTTTTTCATTTCCAATCAACAAATATCATCCACATACAAGACCAAATAAATAACATGGTCACCAATTAATTTAAAATAAACACAATGATCCTCCTTGCTTCTGGTGAAGCCAAGTCCCCATATATAGGTATCAAAATTATGATACCACATCCTTGGTGACTATTTTAACCCATATAGAGACTTCTTTAACCTACATACTAGTTCTTTCTTCCCCTTCACCATAAAGCCTTTAGGTTGTTTCATGTACATATCTTCTTCTAGATCCCCGTGAAGAAATGTTGTCTTCACATCCATCTGTTCTATCTCAAAATCAAATGCAATAGCAATAGATAAAAGTAATCTAATAGAATTAACTTTGGCAATAGGAGAAAAAATATCACCAAAATCAATTCCAGGCACCTAGGAATAACCTTTTGCTACCAAAAAAGCTTTGTATTTCTCCACCTTGCCTTCTACATTCATCTTCTTCTTAAACACCCATTTGCTCTCGATGGGCTTCCTTCGAGCTGACAACTCCACCAGATCCCATGCCTCACTTTTATGCAAGGATGCCATTTCATCAACCATGGCCTCTTTCCAGAGTTTTCCATCCTCTGAATCTACTGCCTCCCTGACGGTTCTAGGATCATCATCAGTTATAGTTAAAGAAAAATTTGAACAGAAAGCATATGGACTATACCTTTCTGATTGTCTTCTTTCCCAAGCTGATCTTCTCACAACTGGAGTTTGTGGCTCTTCCTCTTTTGAGTCTTCTTCTATTGTAGAGTCTGATTCATCCTCCTTTAGATAAAACTCTATATTCTCAGGTTCCTTTAGTAGGTCTTCATGTTTAATAACATCTTTCACCTCTCTAAACACCACATTTCGGCTATACAAAACCTTCCTTGTTTCTGGGTTCCAAAGCTTGTAACCATTTAAACCATCCTTATATCCAATAAATATGCACCTTTCATATTTATTATCCAACTTGGTCATTTTCTCCTTTGGAACATGTACATATGCATCACATCCAAATACCCTTAGATGTGAAAAAGAGGGTTTCTTACCAGTCCATACCTCATGTGGAGTCTTATCCTCCAACGCTGATGAAGGTGATCTGTTAACCAAGTAACATGCAGTCTCCACTGCCTCTGCCCAGAATTCTCGTCCTAACTGGGTACCACTGAGCATGCTTCTTGCCTTTTCCATCAATGTTCTGTTCATTAATTTTGTAACTCCGTTTTTCTAAGGTGTGTATGGAGTAGCCTTCTACCATGCTATACCACACTTCTTACAGAACTCTTAAAATTCCTTCTTGCATAACTCCCCACCATTATATGTCTTCAACACCTTTATCTTCTTCTCTGTCTGGTTTTCCACTAGAGCCTTAAATTATTTGAATCTGTCAAAGACTTCAGATTTCTTCCTCAAGAAATATATCCATGTATTCCTTGAGAAGTCATCTATGAATGAAACATAGTATACAGACTTACCCAGTGATGGAATCGACACAAGTCCAAACACATCACTGTGCACAAGCTCTAATATCTTGTTCGCCCTCTTAGCACCAGAAGGAAAACTCACACTATTCTTCTTCCCATATACACAATGTTCAAAAAAATCGAAATCCAAAGAGTTATTAGACATACCTTCTACCATACCATTTCCATGCAGTATCCGAAGGCCCTTCTCTCCAATATCTACAAGCCTTTGATGCCATATCATGGTATTTTCTCCAGAGACCGCTAGGCTTTGCACTTCACTTTCGGGAACCACAGAACTGTTGCACCTATCAATAACAATGCTACCCTGAAGCTTGTACAGAGTTCCAATCTGAACTCCCCACATTAATACCAGTGCTCCCCGAACCATCTTATAGGTATATTTCTCGAACACTATTTTTACACCTGCATCATCCATCTTGCTTACATAAATCATATTTCTGGCCAATGCAAGAATGTGAAGAACACCGGGAAGTGTTCTAATCCTTCCACCTTGTAGTTTCAGCTTAAATTCTCCATGTCCAATGATTCTGGCCTTCCTATCATCCCCTAAGAAGACACCACCGCCATCATATTTCTCATACTCACAGAACCACTCCATATGGGGAGTGAAGTAAAAGAATGCACCCGAGTCAATCAACCATGACTCATGATCTACATGTGTATTTGAAGAAGAAGCCAAATACACATCCCCACCTTCATCCGAGGTGGTTTTCGTCTCTGCAGAAGGAGCATCATTAGATCCCTTTCCTTTCTCAGGAGCTTTAGATCTGTAGTCCTTTTTGTAGTGCCCTTCCTTTCCACATTTCCAGCATGTTAGCTCCCCGTAATTTGCTAGATTGATTGAGATACAAATTGACAAGGGTAACATCAAACCAAGCTTTAGAGCTCTAGGATCTAGCCCTCCTAGTCTCAGAGAGGGATCTCTCAATATGTTTGTAAGGATATAGCTTGATGCTTTTAAGAGGTTGATTTTAGGCTAGATGTTAAATGCAGGGTATTTTGATTGTTTTTGGTTGGGCATGATACTTTGATAGATTTTAGATAGGAAACATGGAAGATTGTTAAGGCATTGGGCAATGGAGTATAACAAGGTCCAGATGAGTTCATCAATGGTTTTAAGAGCATGTGTAGGGAAATTTTACTTGGTTGGTGGATATTTTAAGGTTATGATGGATTATGAAATGGACATAAAGATTGAGAACAAAAAACTAAGAAAGGTCTAAAAAATAATCCTTTATATACTTGTAAACTGAGGGAGTTGGAAAATTGATGAGAACAACAAGAGAATCAAAGTCATAAGAAGAACCTAATCCATTTGATTTTAGACTGAAAACAGATAATTAACTAAGACAAACATTCAGATAAAAACATAGAAAGGTAAAAAAATTATTCAACTTTCAGAGTGTTTATCATCTAGAGCAGAAACATTTAAGATATACAAGTAACTATAACCATATAAAGAGAGAAAAGTCTAAAATCCAAAGTTACAACTATAAGGCTTCCTTAAAACAATTTCAGCTAAGTAAAGGCAAAGAGCATGATTTTAAACATAATTCTTTGACAAACCTAGACAAAGCTGCTTTAAAGAGATGATTCCAAGAACAGGATATTTCAATGGCAACAATATGCAGGGCTAACCATAAATCATAATTGATGCTGACTGATCTAAATTGTTCAAGGAATGAACGAGCTAAGAACTTGTTAGAGAGCAATAAATGATTTCTCTAATGTATCTAAGAAGAAGAAAACATTAAGGCAGTGAATGACAAACATATATAAGGTGCCACTAGAAACATTTCTTAATCTAAATTCTTTGTCCTACTGCAACATAGAAAGATGGAAAAAATAATGGAAAACTAGAAAACATAAACAAAAGAAAACTTCACCATCAACCAAAGCCTATGGATCCTGCAAACAATCCTTCTCCATCAACAATCAAATCAAATCATGCATGAGTTCCAAGACATCAATTTCTCTTCAAGAGCTTCAAAGGACTATGTATTATTCCCGCATCAATCATCAAAATCCAACATTTACAATGAGTTCGAATGCAGTATTTATGCTGCAAATGAGGAGGTGGAACTCTTCTAGGGTTCAAGCGTTATTAATTATAGATTAAATGCATTCCTGACCTTAAAAAACATGCAAGGCATAAGGTAGGAACATCTGTAGATACCTCTCTGTTTTAATAACTCTATCTTTACTTTATAAGGATAAAACAAGTGAAAAGATTAAATTTAAGGCTTTATCATTATCTTTTACAATAATTGTCTTGACAGTTTAAACTATATTCTCCTTTTCAGATAAAGAATGGCCAAAGGAGTCAGTTGATATTTCTGATGAAATAACTGCTCTTTGTTGATGTATTAGAGGTTGATTTAGCCTAATATTTCCTTTAATTTCATCAATAAACTGTGTTTTAAGGCCTGATCTCACTTTTTTCCTTCATAATTCATCATGCTGCCTTTACCACTTTACTGTTTTCCTTAAACCTTTTTCAGCTGTATTTAACTGTGCTCTTATCCTTAATCTGCATGGTTTATGTCCTTTAATCTTCATGCTTTTGACTTAACCTTTATTCTTCAATTTCTTTAATCTCTGAACTTCTGATCTTCACTGCGCTTCCTTGTATATAGGTCTTTGGTGCGTTTGGAGGGTTTTCATTGATTATTCAATGATCATGATACATTGGCCACAAAATTGGAGATTTACCCTTTTTATCCCTTTTCTGCACTTTCAGGCCTTTGAGGATTGTCACCCTCGGCCTCTGTCACTATTCTTTGACTGTGGGATGGTTTTTATAAATAACCACCATGAAACTTGTAAATAAACATTAAAACATTTATGAAAACCTGCGTTGTGGGTTTAAACTACTAACAGAGGCTGGCAGAGGGGTTACAGAGTGATGCGGAGGAAGGGGTTATTGCAGGGAAGGGTTTTGTGAATAAAACCAGGAAGAAACAGAGGAAATATTTGAATTTGGGTGCGAGTAGAGGCAAGGCAGTTTTCGGCGAAACTGGCAGTTTTCGCGTTGGCAAAGGGTGGTAAGCGGTAATGGGTTTATTGAGCGTGATACAGTTCATTGATTGACACGTGGCTTCTGCAAAACCGGCGGTTTCGCGTGGAAGTTGCACGTTGGGGAGATTTGATGAAATGGAGCGCGAAACAAAGCGACAACCGTTAGATCTTTAGGCCGAAGATCTAAGGTTGTGGATGAGCGCGAGGGGAGATAATATGGGCAAGGAAACATATGGTGGGGCCGGGGTGACGTGGGGTAATGTTTGGTGGAGGAAAAGCAGGAGGTGATGCGAGGATCATTGATCGAGAAAGATCAATGGCTCAGATTCGATGAGGGACTTGACATATATGGAGGAGAAATAGAAGGAATGCACCTTTTTGCAAGGGGCGCGGGGGTAGAAAATGGTAAGGGACGAAGGCTTAAGGAATGGGGAGGGTAGGGTCTCATGGAAGAAATAGGAACCAAGAGCGGAGAGATAAGGGGCTGGGGAAAACAATGCGCCATTGGATTATAGTGATAAAGGGTTATAATTAAGGTAGGGGCAAAGATATAAAGGGAAAAAGGTGGAAGAGGGAGGGAGTGAAGGAGAGACGTTGGCCGTCGGATCTGGAGAAGATAGACAGCTAAGATCAACTGCGGGAGGACTGGGGGGGCATGGAGGAAAATCTCAGGGTGTGCCTTTGCAGTAAATCTTAGCCATAGATCTAAGATCTCCCATAGTCAAAAGAGTCAACTGCGGGGGCACTAGGGAGTACGGGCCACTTTGGTCGGATTCCCCCACAGTGAACCTGAACCATTGATCTGGAAGGAATGGACGGTGAGGATCAACTCGGTGGATCGACAATCGACGGAGAAGAGGGTCAGGGGACAAGGGAATTGGGAAGTTGTGATGTGCCGATGTGATGAAGCAAGTGCGATGGATGGAGGACCGTTGGATCGAGATCAAGATCAACGGTGGAGATTTACTCGGGGGATCGCATCGGCGGGGGGAAAAGGGAATGGGAATGAGGAAATGCCGAAATGCCGATGGGCCGAGCGCTCGGTCATGGAGTGGGGTCATATGGTGAAAAAGGGGGCTTGGGATTAAGCTGAAAAGTGCTTAAGGCCTGATGTTGAAAAAAGTCGGAATAGGCTAAAAACATGGGCTTTTTGGCTTTTTAAAGGCTTCCAATAGGTTAAAAAAGGCCAATTTAAACAAAATAAAAAGGAATAAATGGTCTTAAGGGGATTTGGTAGCATTTTTTAGGGAGAAAGGAGGATAATGAAGAGGAAAAAGGTATTTTTAGAGGGAAAAATACTGATAGGGAAAAAATAGGGGTAGGAATGATAAAATGGGGGAATGAAATGTAGGTAAATGGGTGGAAATAGCCTGAAATTAGTTCCTTTTTGAGGTGGTAGGATAACTTGGAGGATTTAAGTGAAGATATTCAGTGAATTGATAGACTTAGGATAATGAAGGCTATGATATTTATAGAACTCATAATTTCTTTGTAAATTTTGTTTCTAGAAATCTGAGTTTTTCAACTTTAGTCATCTTTGGATAAAGTCAAAATTATGGATGACTAACAAAACACACCTTTACAAAATTTCCAGGAGATTTAGATCTCCCACTCGAAACCTTATTCTTGCTTCTATTTTGGGACCTTCCTCATACAGATAAGGCATCTCCATTATGACCTTCCATATTTCTCCGTCTCATTTCCTCTGATAGCAAGGCTGAGATAATGTCATCAAAATTCAAGGTAGTTGTATTGCTACCTATTGTAATAACCATATTGTCCCACAAATCTGATAGAGAACACAAAAAACTGATGCACTTATCTTCATTTGAGATTTTAATATCAACAGATGATAGCTGGATTACCACAATATTGAAGGTGTTCAGATGCTCTATCACCGAGTCTCCATCCTTCATCCTTAGGTTATACAACTTTTTCCGCAGGAACAATTTATTCACCAAATATCATCGTGGAAATAATATAAGACATACCCAACATAACATGGATACTACAGATGGAGCAATATTTTTATCTCCATAATGTGCAAAACACACAAAAGGAGCACATTTTAACTTTATATTTAGAGCCAAATCAATTTGTATGGTATTGATGGCTTTGTTCTCGTAAACCACTTGTCACTTGGTCAATTTTTATGGAGGAAATAATAGCACATTTTGAGGATACAAAAAGTAACACCTTCTTTATCCAATTGATAAATCTCAAACAAAAGGGTTCAATGGTGGAACACATTGAGGAATTTCAAAAATTGAATATAAGGGTAAATGATATTCTAGAGGAGCATATGATTGATGTCTTCATAGGGAATTTAAAGGATAACATCCAACATGAGGTTTTCCTTTTGGAACTTGATTGATTAGAGAAGTCATTCAGGTTGGCAAGAAAAATTAAAAGAAAAATTATGGCAACAAGGAAGACTACCACTCACAACTATAAATATGGAAGTGATGTTGCTCCTATCCTTCCACAACCTACAAGGCTGACATCACAAAAATTGGAAGAAAAAAGAGAAAAAGGTCTTTGTTACAGTTGTGATAGAAAATACACTAAAGTTTATAAGTGTGCTAAGAATAAATTAGTTTACATAGATTGTGAAGAGGAGGAAAAAAAGGAACAATAAACTTAAAAAGAAGAGGATATACACCAAGAACCGACCTTAGAGAAAGAAGAAATGAATCCTACCATATCTTGTAATGCATTGGCAGGAATTATCACTCCTCAAACCCTCAAGATAGAAGGACATATCAAGAAGAAAAAGGTAATAGTGTTGATCGATTTAGGTAGTACCCATAATTTTATTCATTGTAAGATAGCCAAGGAATTGAATTTCTTCCTATATCCATCACGAGAGTGTCAAGTGATGGTTGCAAATGGAGGAACTATAAATTTCTCTGGAAAGTGCCATAATATCAAGATAACCATGGGGTAATATGTATTTAATAATGTAATTCTTTCCATTCAAATGGGTGGTGCTGATGTTGTATTAGGAGTTCAATGGTTACAATATTTAGGTATGATAGATTTTAATTTTCAAGAACTTTTCTTGAAATGTTTTTGGGAAGGATAGGAATTTGAATTAAGGGGTATTGCAGGGAAACCAGGAAATATAATAATCTCTAATGGCATGACAAAGCTTCTAAAGAAATAATAACAAGGCGTAATTGCACAATTATGATCACTAGAGTCTCAAACATCGAAATCATCTTTAAGAGAAAATTCTAAGGTTCAAACAATGGAAGATCACATCGAGCATCAACACCAACTTCTCCAACTCTTAAAGGATAACCTAACTTTGGTGCAGAATCAAATGAAACAAAAGGTAGATATACATCACAGTGAAAGAAGTTTTGATGTAGGCGACTGAGTATTTTTACTACTACATCCATACAAACAAATGTCCCTCAAGCAAGCTAAGAAGGATAATAAATTCTCGCCAAAGTACTATGGTCCTTACAAGGCGTTGCAAAAGATTGGTACTATGGAATACAAATTGGAGCTTCCTGCATCTTCCTGAGTGCACCTAGTTTTCCATGTTTCATGCTTAAAGAAGGTTATAGGTGAAAAACTCCCAATTCAACTAATATTTCCAGAACTTGAAGAGGAAGGAGAAATCATATTGGAACCTGAAGAAACCACGAAAACAAGAACTCGACAACTATGAAATCGATCAATTTTAGAATATCTCATCAAGTGGAAGAACTTACCCACTAAAGATTCCACATGGGAGGATGATAATTTTGTACAGAAGCATCCAAAACTACTCAAGCATTGAGGACAACACTTTTTTGAAGGAGAGGGGCATTTTAGGTCCCTATAATACTAGTGTAACCCCTTATTGTTATTGTTAATGTAGCTCCATTATTGTTATTATTGTGCCCATGCAGTCCCCATATTGTTATTATTGTGCCCCATTTTTTGTTATTGTTGTGCCCATGTGGTCCCCATATGGTTATATTATGACCCCTTAGACTCCTATTTATAGAAATTTATTTGAATCATCCAAGATATTTTCATTTATGTAAGGTAAAGGAGGTTTCCCCCTCGAAGAGGATGATTTCTAAGTCGTTGATCTATATTTTCTTCTATTTTTTGATTTGGTTGCATAACATGGCACTTGATATAACTCCAAAGGAGTGAAGATAAAGTCAAGGTTGAGGTTTGGAAACTCAAGCAAGGTTCCAACTCCTCCTCATTCCAATGTGTGAAATACGACAAAAAATTCTCCCCCCACCCCTGCTAAACTTTGAAAACACTTGTGGGCCCCAAAATATGGTGATGGCTATCTGATCTAACATGCCAATAGGTAGTGTGTGGTGATATTTGGAAATGTACAAGATTTTTAGTCACATATGTGATAATTTTTGGCCCCACCCCTTCGTTAAACATCAGGTAGGCAGGGGGACCCTGAAATGAATCACAACCATTGATGAAGCAAGGGTTAAATCAATTAATGGTGATATAGTTTGAGTTGTGCAATATAAAGCATGAAATGATATACAACGAAGGGCTAATGATCAGTGATTGGTAAGAAGTGGTCATCAAAGCTCTTGCTCACAACACTTGGTCACCAAGTGCTTAAATTAAGCACCAAATTTCTTATCGGACCACCCAATCCATTTTATCTGAAAAAAGAAGTAATGGGTAGCAAGAAATGATCAATAGGCCATGTGGAAATGCCATGGTCTATAGGTGGCAAGAATAGTGGCAGGTCAATGACATGGCTCAATGAGATGATGACAAGTGGTAGTGTTCATGACGTGTTAGCATGTGCAAGTGACACATGATATGTGGATTTGATGTTTTTTAATGGTTAGATGGATTCTTGGAGAGTGAAATTTGGCACGTACACATTAGAAAATTATATGTGGCATGTTATGATTGGTTGACACATGGGATACTTTGAAATGGAGGGCGATGTGGAAAAACATCGAGATCTACACCACATACTAGTTTTTGTAAAGGATTTTAATGTCAAATATTTTTTTTGCTTTCATATATTTATGAAGGTGGGAAATTGGTCACCACCAATCGCCAAATGGCAAGAGGAAAAATAATTTTGAAATAACAATGAGAAATGAGTGATGAGGAGCTAGAAAAATATTTTCCTATTAATGTGCAACAATGTCAAATGAGGGTCCTAACCATCAACAACTACCCATCCACCAAGGATCAAAATATACAACCAACAACGAGTAGTGAGCGGTCTTTAAAGCTCATGGTCATGTTGAAGGCCACAAGGGACTAGATGTAAGTGTTTAAGGGCTAAATCCCATCGACCATTGACCATTAGACTAAGTCTAAGAAATTTTAAGTGGAAAAGGTCTTATCACCCGATAAGAGAAAATTTCTAGAAGCATTGGTCACAACTCTAGGTTATATCATATGGTTTCACACAACTAAATCTAAGCCCCAAAGAGCCAAGGAACCAAGTCGTATTCTGGTCATCCAGATCAAATTTCCAACAAAGAAAAAAATTAAAATAATTTATGTCACTTGTTTTAAGTGTCATACTGATCATGATTTTTAAGTTTTAAAAACTATAAATAAGATAGAATGTTTTGGAGGAGGGGTGGGTGAAATTGGATTGTGGAATAAGAAGTAGGGTTTTTGGTCTGCTATGTTTTGGAGGAGCAAAGAGATAAAAGATATTTCGAGGAATGAAGTCTATAGAAGACATGTGATTGTAGAAGAGGAAGAAGATAGATATCAAAGGATGTTTGTGAAGGTGCACTAAGGACTTAAAATGAGAAGTAAGGTGCAGAACTGAGGAGTAGTACAAAACAAATCCAAAATTCATACTCAAGAAATTATGTTAAACCTTCATAAGGTTGGTGCATGTTTTTCTTAGGGGGTTGTTGTCATCCTCTTCCTTTGGTTGGTGCTAAAAAAACATTTTCTAAGGTTGGTTCCTCAAACATGTTGTAGCCTAAATCAAGTTAGTGCTTTCATATTTCATGGAATCAATGTCTCCTTTTGGCTACTTCCAGTAAATCATTGTAATAAAAAATTTAAGAAGAAGATAAGAATATTTGTGGTTTTCTCCCACAAGGGTTTCCACGCATGTCTCGTGTTCTCATGTGTTGATGTGGTAATTGTTTTATTGATGCATTGTCATGTTTTCAGTTATTATGAATTGTGAAATTATTTAAATTGGCCATTATACTAATTCACCCCTTCTCAGAATAATCATAATTCCAACAATTTTTATGAGAGCAAGGTTCATTTAGGAACAAATAATACATGGAAGGTATATCTTAAGGGAACATGGCCAATCACAAGGGATTTTTCTTAAAAAAAGGCTCCCCAATTTGATAGATCAAGCTATGCCTTTTGGAAAATAAGAATTGCCACATAAGTTATGTCTTCAAATATTGATGTCAAGACTGTTACTGAAAAATATTATCAGGTGCATACAACTCATCCTTCTGATGAAAATGGAAAAGAACTCTATGCATATGATTCTATGGAAAATGATAAAATAATACACTACCAAATTTGTTAAAGTAATGCATTACAGGTAAATCTATTTGGGATAAGCTTCAAAGTTGTTATGAAGGAAAATAAAAAGTAAAAGAGGCTAAGCTGCAAACTTATAAAAGTCAGTTCGAAAGTTTGAAATTAGATGAAGAAGAAATCATTGCATCATACTTTTGTCATGTAGATGGAATATTCAACACTATTAGAGATATTGGTGAGAAAATTAGATAATCTTGTATTATTTGCAAAATATTAAGATCCCTTCCCTCAAGGTTTAATCCTAAAGTTTCAACCATTAAGGAGATATTAGATTTTCAAAATCTGAATATGGATACTCTTCATGGAATTCTTATTACATACAAAATGAGAATAGATAAGGAGAAATCAATATCCAAGGAAGCCACATTCAAAGTAGCTAAATAAAATAACAAGCATAATATCCAAGAATATTACAGTTATGAATCAAACGAAGAGGAAGCCCAATTTGTGAGAGAGTTGTAAATGGGAACTAGAAAGATCAAAGGTAAGCCTCCATTCAAATGTTTTCAATGTGGTAGAATATGCCACTATGAATCTAAATGTTCTTATGAAAAATAAAATGATAGTGACAATGAAGTAAAATCCAAACCTCGTGATCATAAAAATAAAAAGACAAAATATCAAAAAGAGAAGCATTTACTCCAAGGAGGATAGAGACTATGAAAGAAATGAAATCATGTTTGATCATGAAAGAGGAGAGATATTATTCATAGCTATGGGTGATCAAAATTCTAAAGAAGTGATTGGAGCATAAATATACTTTGAAGGAGAACTCAAAGGTGCCTTGTAATAATTAATACCTCTAATGAAAAAGGTAAAGAAACTAGAACAAAAAATACAAAAATATGAGGATAAAGGTTGTGATGCAAATTTTGTTAATCTTCTAAAAATTGAACTAGAAGAAACCAAAAATATAAAAGGATATTCTTTCAAAGATGTTGAATGAAAGAGAAAACTATGAAAAGTTGGAAGGAGAAACTGTTCTTTTAAGAAAACAAATAGAGAAGGTTTTAGATAAGTCCAATAACAATTTGAAGGTTGTAAAAGGTTTTGAGTCCTTAGATAAAATTATTAGCCTCCAGAGATATCCATTACTAGAGACTACTCTTGGTTATGAAGAGAAACCAAAGAAAACCCATGAAGATTCAATCTCAACCACAACTTAAGAAAAAAAAAGTAGGTGATCCATCAACTATGCTAATGCAAAAAAAACAAATTGAAAGGAAAACAATGGCATGCCTCTTATTTCATCAGGAAAAATGCTAAATCATCCAAAAGAAGCTAAGAAATCAAAAAAATTAAATGATGCCATCTATGCAAGCACACTGTAAGGAACAAATGCAACCTTGAAAAATAAAAGTTATGGTAGAGAAGGAAGGAAAAAAAAAATCATCAAAGTTATTCCTTTTAGCAGGAAATATTTATCCAGGTAGAAAAATTTCTTTCATGGACGTTATTACTCATGCAATAAGTTTGGTACGAAGGGCCATAGATTGCAAAGCCTATGTAAGAATAAATTATGGAAGAAGAAAATTTCTAAGAAGTCCAATGAACAACTATTTAGGCATCAAATCTAGATGTATATATGAAAATAGTATTATAAGAGGAAATTATTTTGTTCCTATAGAAATTATGATGAATGCTACATATGAAACAAATATGGGCACAAATTATCACAAATAAGGAAAGGGAGAAATTCCCCCTATAAAGCCAGCAATATGGAAGAAATAATAAAAGCAGGAAGAGTGTAGTCTCAAGTTATATGCACAAAAACAATAAAATAAATGGTGTGTCAATATCATGGGGGATTTACTCAATAAAACTATGACATATCACGACATACTAAAAAATACCCCTAATTTGACTAAATATTGGAAAATACCTCTAAAAATAACATTATTTAACCCCCTACCAATACAAACCCAATACACCTTCCCAATTTAAAAAACTCCTACTTTCACTAGATATTGTAGGTATCCATTTTTTCATTAACATTTTTTATTCCCCTTTATATTTTTTCATTTAATTTGAGCTCCATTTTTATACTTTCCAATATAAAAACCCTTTGCCCCCTATTATATGTTCAATATATTATGTCATTTTTTCCTCCATTTATATCCCCCAATATAAATGGATGTGGTATGGTATTGCTACCCTAGTGATGTCCCTGTGGTCAATAATTATTGTTCAAGACTTATGATATGGGATCAAAATAAATTCATCATACTTAAGGAAGAGGATGGAGGCAAGCTAATTCTTGGTAACAATGCATATGCAATAACTACTAGAAAAGGGACAATAAATGTTGATAATATAACTAAGGATAAAATGTTTTGTATGTGGAAGAAATTAAACACAATCATGTAACTATTAGTAAAAGGTGTGATCAAGGGTATGATCTCATATTTAATTCCAAGAGATGTGAAATAAAAAATGTTGATACAAGAAAACTAGTGGAGAAGGCTAACAAAAACCTGGGAATGTATACATTATCGATGGAACAAAAGTAGAAGAATGATGTACGGGAAAGATAAAAGAAAGTTGGATATGGAATAGGAGATTGGGACACATTGGTCTTGATAATTTGGTAACTACTCGAAAATAACATGTTATAAAGGACATGCCTAAAATATCAAAGCCTCACAATGCCATATGTAAGGTATGCCAGTTTGGAAAACAAACCTGTGCCTTTTTCAAAATAAAAGAGTATTCAACATCCAAACCTCTAGAAAGCATTCACATTGGTATTTGTAGGCCAACCATAACTCAAAATCTAAAAGGTTAAAGATATTTTATGTTGTTCATTGATGATTATACAAGGAATATTTGGGTTACCTTTCACAAAGAAAAATAAGAAACGTTTTAGAAATTTAAAGCCTTTAAGGCTCTAGTAAAAAATGAAATAGATTTAAAAATAAAATGCTTGAGAACTGATAGAGGAGGAGAGTTCACTTCACATGAATTCAATAATTTTTGTGAACATCGTGGAGTCATAAGACAATTCACTATTGAAATAAATCCACAGCAAAATGCTGTGGCTGAAATAAAAAATCGAATAGTACAAGAGATGGCCAAATCCATGCTTTTTGAATCTCATCCACTAAATAGATTTTAGGGAGAAGAAGTGTACCCAATAATCTATATCTAGAAAAAATCTCAAATAAGGGTAAATGATACTAAAATTACCTATGAACTATAGAAAGGTATAAAAACCACAATAAAACACTTCAGAGTGTTTGGAAGAAAATGCAACATTAAGGTAAATGAATATGATTTAGGGAAATTTGATTTAAGAGCTAATGAAGGAATTTTTCTTGGATATGCCTATAGAAGAAAATGATACATATGTTACAACAGAATGACTTGAAAAGTTGTTGAATTCATTGATGTAAAAATTGAAATGTTTCCCTGAACCTAGCTACAACATCAAGGGCTATTAGCAATTAAAAATGTTTATTTTGTCAATGTCTACGAAGCCTTTCCTTTCTTTCTTAAATAAAGAGTAAAGGAAAATCTAAATAAATAGTTTAAAAGGTATAGAATTTAAATAATGTTTTGAAAATGGGATAGCAAGTTAAGTGACCTTAACTATAGGTATCTTAAATTCTATAAAAATGTCAACAAGAGTAAAGAAATAATGACAAGTTTTAGATAACACATAATACATGAAATTTACATTGTAAAATCCTGATAGTTTCTCAAGGAAACATCCATGGGGAAAGGTAAGCTATTTTATTAATGAAGAAAAAATTACAATAATGTTTACAACCCTTTCAAATATCGAGATTCATTGATAAAATGAAAAAATGATCTGTTACATTTGTTATGAAAAAATTCACCAATTTTGTAAATCAACGACATTAGAGTATCCATAAAATTTACTTAGGTAAATTTAGGTTTTTACATTTTCTTTTAAACAGAGGTTGTCACACTCTAATATTCTCCACCTTGAAAACAATTTACCTAATACCTTACCCAAGTCCATTCCTCACCTCTTCTATAAGACAAGAGAAGCAAAACACCACCACAACTTCTATAACACTATTTTAGTAAACATGTCTACACAATTTTCTTGAGTGTGTACCTTTTTAAGATCTACTTGACCTCCATCAATGAATTGTCTTAGAAAATGGTATTTAATATCAATATTCCTATTCTTGCTATAATAATTTTCATTTTTATCCAAATTAATAGCACTTTGACTATTATAAAATACTATTAAGTTTTTCTATTTACTTCCAATCTCACCCAAAAGACTCTTCAACTAAATTGCCTCTTTGCAAGCATGTGAGACAATGATATATTATACCTTTGTAGTGGATAAATCAATTGTTTCCTAAATATTTAACATCCAAATAATAAATATTCCTACAAGAGTAAAGACATAACCTAAAGTAGACCTCTTCTTGTCCAAATCACTTGCAAAATATGAATCAAAATAATCACATACATAATCATTACTACAATTAAATGTAATGCAATAATCACTTGTTCCTATAATATACTCAAGCACCCCTTTCACTAAATTCCAATATTCTCTTCCTAGATTTTCCATGTACCTACTGATAACACCTAATACATGTGAAATATATAGTTTAGTACACACCATCACATATATTATACTTCTTACTACATTATCATAAGGTACATGAGACACAATATTTTTCTTCCTCAAAACTAGGACATAAACCTAAAGAAAGCTTAAAATGGGAAGCTAAAGTGATGTTTATAGGTTTCACATTATTCATCTCAAATTTACAAGTACTTTTCAATATATTTCTATTGTGAAAACCTAAGCTTACCATATTTTTGTCTTTGTGTATTTCAATGCCCAAGATTTGTTTTCCTGCTCCTATACCCTTATTATCAAAAGTCCTAGCCATATGAGTCTTCAAATTTTTGATCTTGTCCATGCTTTTGCTTGCAACAAGCATATCACCAACATATAACACCAATATATTGGATAAACCACTCAAACTTCTAAAATACACACAATGATCATAGTCACTTCTAGTATAATTATGACTCATAATGAAGGAATCAAACTTGTACTTTTACCTATGTAACTTATTAAGGCCATACAATGATTTCTTGAGCTTGAAAACTAATGTTCTTTTTGGGATGTTGCACAAAATATTTTGGTTATTCCATATATATCTCCTCATCCAAATATTCATGTAGGAAGTTTGTTTTAGCATATAATTTCTCTAAATACAAATCAATCAAAGCAACCAGTGTCAATGCATTACGAACAAATACATACTTAATAACTATAAAAAAATTTCATGGAAATCTATAACTTCCATGTGAGAGTAGCCTTTTGCGATGAATCTATTTGTATACCTCTTAACATTACCATCAATGCCTTTCTTAAATTTGGAGACCCACTTACATCCAACAACCTTTCTATCTTTAGGAAGTTCTAATAGGTATGAAGTTATGTTTTCCTCGAAGGAATCCATCTTCATTAATTTTCACTTTACAATTTGTATTATACATATATGCTATTGCTTCTTGATAATAAGAAGTTTCGTCATCATTAGTAACCAAATCATAGATGAAGTAAAATAGATATACCTTTTAGGAAGATTAATATCATATGTAAATCTTCTTAATGTTAGTTGTGGAATTTCCACATTTTACTAAATATCTTCACCATCTACAACTTCTTTATCATAAGAAGATTCATCCTTATTCCTTTTACTATAGATGGTTGGGTCTCCAACTGAATTTGTTATTTTAATGGTACATGTTATATTTCAAATCAACTTCTACATTATATTATTTAATTAAAGAATCTTCATCAAATATCACATCTTCGCTAATGATGATTTTGTGGGAATTAGGATCCCACACTCTATATCACTTATCTACATCAACATAACAACCAAATAATTATTTATTCCATCTATGACTTAATTTACAATGTTGATTCTTAGGATTAGGTGCATAAGCTTCACAATAAAATAAAATAAAATTGAATAACTGTAGGAATTAATTGTCCATACCTCTTCATGGATTTTACAATTTATTGTAACCAATGGTGAACAATTTACAAGATAAAAACTAGTAAGGATTGCTTCCACCCACAACTCTTGCTTCTAGTTGGAATTGTTGAACATGTTTATTTTTGTTTTTATAAGAGTCCTATTCATGTGATATACTACACCATTTTTCAAGGGATTATATAGAATACTTTTGTGTCTTATAATCCAAACTTCTTTGCAATATTTTTCAAATTATAAAGAAGTGAACTAGCCTCCATTTCTCAATATTGAATATTTAATTGCTTTGCCATTTTTATTTTCTACCATAACTCTAAATTATTTAAATGTATTTTTTTTTGTAAATTAAGTGGGTCTATTCACATTCATAACAGAAACACATTTTACATCTTAGCCTCAAGAGGAAAATATTTAGGAACAACCTTTAGCGCAAATATATCTCAACCTCTGGGAAGGAGTATACAGGGAGAGCCTCATAGGGGAGAAAGATGCATACAAAACTAGGAGAATAACATAAAAACAGAGGCATACAGAGAGACATAAGAGAAGAAATCAAACCCAAAGTAGTAGAACTAGGGGCCAGGGGAGTGTTGCACATCCGTGTCGTCATTCAGGTAGTCGTCGACACTGATGGGTTTGTCCGAAGTCCCTTCCTCCGAGAAGAAGAACTGGCCGCGAAGCGTGGAGGGGCCTACTTCCTAGCAGTTGGACTTGGAGGGGCGAGGAGCCTCCTCTTCAATCTTGGGGCTTTGATGATGGTGCGCTGTAGAGCTCCTTTTAAGAATATCATAGTGAGGTGAGTTGCAGTCAATGAAGCACATGTGGTGCACTTCCTTCACGTACGCGACGGAATTCTAAGTCAGGGAATCTATTTTATGTTCAAGCTCCTTGCTTGTGTTCCTCTGCTCCCGAAGGGTTATTGCTAAGAGTGTCTTGGTGTGCCAGTGAAGGTCAATAGTTCTGTTGTACAAGTTCTCCCGAGGCCTGGTTAGCCCAAGATCCGGGATCCATCTGAGAGAAGCATCTACTGCCTCCGAAGGAGTTGCTCTGTGACAGATGTGGGCTGCATAATCGATGTCAGTGATTCGCCTCTGCAAGTCAGGGTTGGTGTTGTCCACATAGGTGCGGGCCAAATTTCTGGCAGATGTATCAGCCCGAGTAACAGGAGGGCGAGAAGGGTTAGCCCAGAAGACCTGGCGGCCACGACGAGCAGGGGGAGGTGGGTGAAAGCGACGCGGGGCCATTGAGGCAGGGCGATAATAAAGAGTGGAGGTTGATCTGATGAGATGAGGGGGGGCGATGCTGTGAAACAGATTTGGGGGAGGCTAATTAGTTGCAGGGTTCACAAGCATAACATTCAGGAGTGAGGTGTGAGCAGGGAGGAGGGAGTTTAAATAGGCGGTTGAGAGGTGTGAAAGCTCAGGGAAGCCTTTGGTAGGCGTGTCAGATGGGCTAGACAATTAATGTGGGGAATTAATTTTTGGAGTGGGATCGTACTGCAGGGAACGGATTGTCATAGATCCACCTGAGTGATCAATCGTGAGAAGGAAGGCTAGTGGTGTGATCATGATGATAGAATTTATTTGGGGGGGGGGGGGGGGGGCGGGGGGGCGGGGAACGAGGAGGAGGTCGATTTGGCCTGCTGCAAATCTTGAAAATTGATACAAAGACATTCCGTTTTGACAATTTTCTCAATTATGGAATCCAAATCAGTTGAGGTGACTCTGTTGGAATCTCCAACGCTGGTGTTTGTGAGGAAATCTACCAACTTGTTGGCCTTTCTCCAGACCGCTAAGAAGTAAATGCCTTTGGCATTTTCAACGTTGAGCTTGATATTTTGAAGGATTTTGCTGATGCGCCAACATTTGGAGACTTACCTAACGGTTCACCCTTGCTAAAGTTTCTGAAAATCTTGGGTAGCAACGGTAGAGTCTCCTTCTACCAGGAGGGGCCATAAATTATGATGTCTGGCGATGTCAAGCCCATGAGCCAGTGCATGGAGTTCCACTGCATTGTTGGTGGTGCAACCAATGTTCCCATATTAGATCCATAGAATTATGCCTTTGTGGTTGTGAAAGATTACTCCAAAACCCGCATTTATAGGATTATCCTTGGAAGCGCCATTGTTAAGTCCCTATATTAATAGTGTCGTCCCTTATTATGTTAGTGTAGCCCTGTTTATTGTTATTTTTGTACCCCTGTAACCCCCATATTGTTATTATTGTGCCCTTACATTATTATTGTTAGGTCGGCTAGGATTACATTGTGGCCCCACTAGGATTATATTGTGGCCTGATGGACTCCTATATATAGAAGGAGGTTTTGGTCATTTGTATCATCCAAGAATTGTTCATTCATGTAATGTATTGGATGTTGCCCCCTTGAAGTGGCTTATTTCTAAGGCATTGATATCTCTTTTCTTCTATTTTTGGAGCTGGTTTCACAACAACCATCATAATTGAGTTTGATAAAGTTGGGATCAGGAGGAAGCCAAATAGTCTCTGGTGTGGAAGTGGGGGAAGCAACGGGATGAGGGAGATGGAGGAGGGGAGAGAGGTTGAGAAGGGAAAGAATACGACTTTCCTCCCTGGTTGGGGGGAGGAGGGGTTCGAGAGCTTGGCTATGGAAACAAATTCGTGCAAGGTTTTCTTGATGAGGTGAAGAAGTTGTTCTTCCTTGTTAGCCATGTTTTTTAAGATGCGAGAATTCCTTTCTTTCCAGAGAGCCCATCATATGATGCTAGGGAGAAGGTTCCAAGCTAGAGTGATGAGGGGATGGGAAGATAAGGAGGGGCACCAGCCGTCAAGGGAAATGAGGATGGAGGATGGATTATAGTCAAAGGCCTTGAAGACGAGGGAAAACCAATTCCAAATATTGGAGGCAAAATGACACTCGTTGAGAATGTGATTGATTGTTTCAGGGTTGAAGTTGCATAGAGTGCAGATATACGGACCTATGAAGCCTTTTTTTGAAGATTATCCCATGTCAGAATTTTTTGGTGCATGAATAACCAGATAAAGAGAGATTTTAGGCCAATGATTCTGATTCCAGACCCTTTTCCATTTGCTGTCCAGAGGAATGGGAGCAGGGTCCAGAAGGAGACTGTATGCCTCTTTGATATTGAAGTGCCCAGCTGAATTGGAACCCCACCTAAGTTTTTCCGGCTCCGCATCCCTTTGAATCTATATTTTGTTAAGTTCCTCTGCTAGAATTGTAGCGGACTGGTGGTGGTTAATTTGAGCCATCTCATTGAGGTCCATCCACACCCTCCATTGTGTTTTGTCTACACTCTTCCAAAAATATTTGACAACCTTTTATTTAAGCCTTTCCATTTGCATCCTGATGGGGAGGAAGATGTCAGTGTTGAGTTTGGGGCGTTGTCCCAGAACAGGGAATTTTCCTTGTTGCACTCTTCCCAGAAGTAGTGGTCTTGAATGAGAGATCTATTGTCCCAAGATTGGTTCCAAATCAACGAGCCTTTGAGATTGCCTGAGATTCTGATCAGGGAGTCAGGATGATGCGCAGGGGCATATTTGGCTTTCCAAAGCATAGCCCAGGGGGTGGTAGGATTGGTAATCCAACACCACCAAATTTTCACTCCTAAGACCTTGCCAAGGAGATCCGGATCCCAGAGATTGAGACCACTAGATTTTTTGGGCTTGCAGAGTTTTTCCTAGGAAACCAGTGCCCATTTTCCCTTATTTACCTTTCCCTTCCAAAGGAAATCTCTTTGAATTGCTCTGATTTGGTTAGAGATAGAACGGGGGGCCGCAATGGTGGAGAATTGGCACTGGGGCATGACTTGAAGGACAGAACTCACAAGGACCAGTATGTCTGGGAAGTTAACGAAGTGGAAGGTCCAGTTGGAAATTTTATTTTGAAGCTTAGAGATTAGGGGTTCCCAGTTTCCTTTGGCCATGTTTTTTCAGTTAGGGAAACACACATATATTTCGATGGGAGGCTGCTAAGCTGGAAGCCAAGAATGCGAGCGATGTTGATTTGAATGGCATTGGAAGTATTAAGAAAAAAGAGTTTGGACTTGGTTTTGTTAATAGAGGAACCTGAGGCCAGAGTGAAATCATCTAGAATGGCCCATAAGACATGGGTTTCTTTGGCTGAGGGAATGCCCATGAGGAGCGTGTCATCCACGAATGAATTGTTTAAATGTATTAAAAACATCACATTTCCTTTTAAAACACAAACATATACTTTTCTAGAGAAACCATCTATAAATGTTTCAAAATATCATGCTCCTCTAAAGATATTATAGTGGATGTCCCCCCAAACATCATAATGGATATAATAAAGAATACCTTTACTAACATGGTTTTCTACTTGAAACCTCTATCTACATTGCTTTCCAAATATACAATTTTTTTTTCAGAAATTCAAATTCAAAGATTTAAATTTTAGAAGTAACTTACAATTTATCGGTACTTGTAGTCCTTTATCACTCATATGACCCATCCATTAATTCCATAAATGAGTGTATGTAATATTCCAAAATTTTAGCCTCCAAGCTAAATGGAATATTAGAGTTGTTTTAACACTAGGTGGATGAATAAATGGGTAGGGAGGCCCATTAACCTCTTTAGAAGGATCAATAACACTCCTAATGTAAAAAGGGGTAAGAATAAGCAGCTTATTTGAGCACCCTTGGGTGTGAACAAATATGGGGACATGTTGATTCAGTCAAATTTGACCAAGTCAACAAAGCTGTCTAGATACATTGAACCACCTTGTTGGACATCCCAGTTTTGGTGGAGGACAACTTGCATGAGCTTGATGGCACATGTGGATGGGACCCAATGATAATAGGTTCAATTGCTATATATGAAGAGGATGGAGGCCTTTGTTATTCATGCTTTTGTATTTCAATCTATTGATATTGTTTGTTTAGACTTGGCTTCCCCTTGCTGTTTAACAAGGTAGCACTGGGTGTTCTCGAGCGGGAATCCCACCTCTTCCCTTGAGAGGCCTCTTGGGCGAGCTTGTCCTGTATTTATCCACATCCAGGCTCAAGGCAAAGCATCATTATTCAGTCCCAGCATTATTTCTGCAGCAGAATATTGTTGAGTTGCAGGGTGTTGCAGTGGAGGATTATTACACCACTTCCAGGTCTGTTTCTTAGTAGAAGGTGCTTTCCTCCTCTTGAGAAATTAACTAGGAAGAGTTTTGAGCACATTTCATATATTGGCAGTAGGAAAAAATGATTCTCATCTCCTACAGTGCATTCCCTTGTAGGAAATGCGTCATTTTATGCAGAGTTGCTGCAGTAGGGTTAAGACCCTTGTTTTGAGCTAGTTTCCTAGGGAAAGGGCCAACCCTTCTCCCGGAAAGCTAGAGGAAGGGATTCTTATCCCTATTTTGTATTATTCAGATATATTTCTGTAATGTTGCAGTAAGACTGCATTTCCTGAGCTGAATATTCAGATCTTCTCTTTCTTGTACATGTGTTTCATGAAACCCTTGCCGGGTTAGCTTTATAATGAAATAAGGAGGCCATATCTCTATTTTCTTGGCATATTATTCCATGTAACTCCAAATCCATGTTATTTCATTATTTTACTATAGAAACCCTCATAAAATAACACTGTATATGCTTCAGTCTTTTTCTGCATAACTTAAGTCACGGGAATTGGATATTTTTAAGTTTTCGGGTAGCCGCGAGGTCTGTTTAACATATCAAAAGAGATTTTTTTCTGATCCCCTTTTTTATGTGAGGGCCTAACAACATATTCTAAGGGAATCGAGTGTTATTTCATCCAGTAAAAACATATATATTTAGAAATAACATTTCCAGGGTCTAATTCTTGCATTTTCCCCACTTGGGAAAGTGTAGGCATTCTTATTTTGTTGTTGTTTCACTCATTTGAGGGCTATGTGTTTTTGGACACATCATATGAGTCTATTTTCTGGATCTCCAACTTTGGAATATCCTAAGATATTCCTATTGTTGTAGAAAATTCCAGATTTGGAATATTACAGTGGTATTAGAGCATGATCTTTGGCTCAGCCTATGGAACTCAGCCATGCAGCTATCTAGAGAAGGAGAGATGAACATAAATAAGACTCCATTATGTGGAGGAAAACGGGAAGACAGGCTTACAAAGCTTCTTCCAAAATCTGTGCAGTGCATCAATGAAAATCTTAGGAAGATGAGAGGAGAGATGGAATCTCCTGAGGAGTTTGGATCTAGAGCCAGATCTATATTGGCACATGATAGGTGCAAAAATGTAACTATACCCTATTATGCACAGCGCAGTCAAATGCCCAGGGTTTCTACGAGATAGATAAAAGAAGGAGAAATGTTGGAGAAAGGAACTCTTAGCAATTTCCTGCAAGAGTATGAATCTCAAACTAAGAAGTTTAGAGATCATATTACTTTCAAAGAGTTCTGCAAGATCAAGGTGGAGAGAAGCCAATTGCATGACATGGATATATTTTCTCTATCTACCTTTGATGGATCCCTAACTTGCTCAGCCAAAGCTTGGGTGGAGGAGTTGTGTACTTATTTGCAGCAGCACCCAATTTCTGAAGAAGAAGCCATCAGAGTTGCAGTGCTGCACTTTGAAGGTAAGGCCTATGCTTGGTGGAAGTTTGAGTCATTTTCATTGCAAAATGTTAATACTTATTCTTTTTCAAAGTTCACTAAAATATTGGTTGAAATATTTGATGCAAAACATGAAAAAATCAAACCAATGAAACTTTTGCATAAGTTGGGAGAACCTGCAAACTCAAAACCACTTCAGAAACTTATTGAAGGAGACCATATCTTGCATGATACCTTGCTGGAGGCAAGATATTGTTTCACAGCCTTGGACAAGAGGGCATGAATGGTACTTTGGCAAAGGATAGTCCTCTTATTGAGCAGTTACCTCCTATTCATATTGAAGATGAAGAGAAGGATGGAGGTTATAGCGCTGTCACATCTAGAGCATATCTAGTGCCTCATGTAGAGGAAGGAGGAGCACATGCTCCAACAGGAGGGGTTCTTGTGTCATTGCAAGAAGTTCCCCAGGATCTCATACATGGAGGTCCTAGTACAATCAATGAGCAACATGATTGTGCAACATTGCAGCTGGAAGGAGGAGGTAGGGAGGAAGAGCAACATCACTTGATGAGAGGCACACACCCTTCTCTATTTCAGAAAGCTAATGCAAGGAAGAGGAAGATTGGTTTGCATTGTGAGGGCAAGGGAAAGGTTTCCCAACCATATGAATAGTCTTCTCTTGCCATAGATGTCTCACTACATGGAGGCATTCCACCGGGAAGGCCACCTGATCTAGATATGATGAGAGGCATCTTTCCATTTGGTTCACCCCTCTTAGATTCTGAAGAGGTGGAAACTTTGGAGGAGTCTAATAAAACACAAAGAGTTTAGGATAAACTCAAGGAGGAGGGGGGCATCCTTCCATTTCTAGCACCACCCACTCTCACTATCTGTACTGCGCTGACAGAGGTTGCTACAGTCATGGAGGATGGCACCTTCATGGTGCAAGGGAGCTGCTCCACAGATTTGGAGAAACAGAGGATACTTCCTTTGCGGAAGGAATCCTCCATACATTGTAGTAGATGGAGGCCACTCATGCTTGCTTTGGCCAAGATTGGGAGTTTCTTTTGGAGGAGAGCTTCTCATGGGAGGAAAACTTCCAAAGGTCACTACTTCCTTTTGAGCACGAGTAGCTGCGTGATAGGCATGGCAGAAATTTGGAGGATAAATTTGGCACGAGGGATGTCAAAGGAAAAGAAAATGAGATATGTAGAGCTTCACATTGCAGATCACCAACGCTGTCCCTTAGGAGGATTGATCCTTATTGGAGATCTCAGCTCTTGGTAGAGTACTCCAAGGATCTCGATGCATGCATGATTCTTGATGACCCGGATAGAGATGATGAGTATATGGTGGATGATATGGTCATCTATTCACATGATAGAGTCTTCTTGACTAGAGCTTCTAGTCTCAAGGAGAAATTGCTACATGCAGCACATGAGGACTTATTTTCCATGCATTTTGATGCATATCTTGCCTTGGCAAAGGAGTTCATTTGAGAGGGCATTCAACAAGACATATTTCAGCATATGGAGAGATGCATAGCTCGGATGATGATGGAGAGGATGTCACAACCACCTTCCTACTCATTGGGGGTAAGGGAGCATTTTCAGTTGAGCCATTTTAGCTCAAGTCCTCAAGTACATAATGGAGAATGTACAATTTTACCTTATGTTTTGTACTTCTTGTCTTTTTATGAGTAGCATATTGTACCAAGGAGGATTATTCCTTCTTGCATATTTTATAATGATGTACTTGAAGCCATTTTTAGCATTGAGATTGGCTATCTCATTGGTGGTTTGTGGGGAAAGCCACATGATTTTTGGTGTGCACCATTGACACCCTTTTTTACTTTCATGCTTATATCTTTAAAATGATTGTGGCAGCAAACAAGTGTCTGGAAAAGCACTTGTTTTTGTTTGATTTGATGCAGGCAAGGAATGCACTATGCTGGTTCCTTGTATGGGACCTTGATCCACTTTCCGGTTGTCATGCGACAACTTGTTTATATTGGTTTTTGCTTCCATGTATTGCTGATATCGTTATGTTAATGGGAAGCTTTGATTGGAGAGTGGGATATGAGTTGAAGATGCCCATTAGGGGGATGATTCTCCCTAATTTTCATGATGCATGTTTCCGGAGGAGCAATGGGCAGCCCATGATTTCCAAATTACATCTCTCTTCTTCATGTGGGAGAAGCCATTTGGAGAGGCACTTCATGGTTTATTTGTTTGATGGGGTAGCTTGGCCCACTCTTGGAGGTCATGATATTTCAGCCCAAGATCAGCAGCAGCCCCACACTTATCATAGTTGGAGAGAGAAACCACTTGGTTGGGAGGATTCAATCTCTCCATGCAGCCCCAACACATTGTATGAACCGGGGGTTGAGGATCGTTTTGAGCTAACTAGATTGGCTCATTTCATTTGGATGATAGCATGGGTGTGGGAGTCACTCATTGGGAATAATATTTCCCATGTTCATCATCACTCCTACCTTGAGGAGGCCATCAGACAGCAGGGAGGTTTCCACTTACATCTTCCACCTTTCTATGATGTAAGCCATATGGTTTTGCATGCTTGGGAGGGGACATTTGGGGACAGAGTTGTAGCAGATCATGCTGAGCAGTGGTGTAGACTTTTGATGAGGAGGCCACAAGAAGAGGAGGGGAGGATTTTTTTCTCTCCTTATATAGTTGCTTGAGGACAAGGAACATTTTTGAGGGGAGGACTGTAATATTCCAAAATTTTACCCTCCAAGATAAATGGAATATTAGAGTTGTTTTAACACTAGGAGGATGAATAAATGGGTAGGGAGGCCCATTAACCTCTTTAGAAGGATCAATAAAAATCCTAATGTAAAAAGGGGTAAGACTAAGTAGCTTATTTGAGCACCCTTGGATGTGAACAGAGATGGGGACATGTTGATTCAGTCAACTTTGACCAAGTCAACAAAGTTGTCTAGATACATTGAACCACCTTGTTGGATAGCGCAGTTTTGGTGGAGGACAACTTGCATGAGCTTCATGGCACATGTGGATGGGACCCAATGAGGAGAGGTTCACTTGCTATATATGAAGAGGATGGAGACCTTTTTAATTCATGCTTTTGTATTTCAATCTATTGATCTTGTCTGTTTAGACTTGGCTTCCCCTTGCTGTTTAGCAAGGTAGCACTGGGTGTTCCCGAGCGGGAATCCCACCTCTTCCCTTGAGAGGCCTCTTGGGAGAGATTTTCCTGTATTTCTCCACATCCAGGCTCAAGGCCAAGCATCATTCTTTAGTCCCAACATTATTTCTACAGTAGAATATTGCTATTTGCAGGGTGTTGCAGTGGAGGATTCTTACACCACTTTCAGGTCTGTTTCTCAGTAGAAGGTGCTTTCCTCCTCTTGAGAAATCAGCTATGAAGATTTCTGAGCACATTTCATATCTTGGCAGCAGGACAAAGGGTTCTCATCTCCTACAGCGCAGTCCCTTGCAGGAACTGCGTCATTTTATGAAGAGTTGCTGTAGCAGGGTTAAGACCCTTGTTTTGAGCTAGTTTCCTAGGGAAAGGGCTAACCCTTCTCCCGAAAAGCTAGAGGAAGGGATTCTTATCCCTCTTTTGTATTATTCATCTATATTTCTATAATTTTGTAGTAATACTGCATTTCCTGAGCTGAATATTCAAATCTTCTCTTTCTTGTACATGTGTTTCATGAAACCCTTGTTGGGTTAGCTTTATAATGCAATAAGGAGGTTAGATCTCTGTTTTCTTGGAGTATTATTCCATGTAACTCCAAATCCATGTTATTTAATTGTTTTACTATAGAAACCCTCATAAAATAACGTTGTATATGCTTCAGTCTTTTTCTGCATAACTTAAGTCATGGGATTTGGCTATTTTTAAGCTGTTGGGTAGCCGGGAGGTTTGTTTAACATATCAAAAGGAATTTATTTCTGATACCCTTTTGTATGTGCTGGCCTAACAACATATGATAAGGGAACCTAGCGTTATTTCATCCATTAAAAATGCAGATCTTCAGAAATAATGTTTCCAGTGTCTAATTCTTGCATTTTCCCCACTTGGGAAATTGTAGGCATTCTTCTTTTGCCGATGTTTCACTCATTTGAGGGCTATGTTTTTTTGGACACATCATATGAGTCTATTTTCTGGATCTCAAACTTTGGAATATCCTAAGATATTCCTATTATTGTAGAAAATTCCATATTTGGAATATTACAGTTTATTTGGTCACTGTGTCATCAAATGAGCCTCCCAATGACCACACAAGCTTAGAAAACATGGTATAGTGGCAAAAAATACAATTCATAGGGAGAAACACCCAATTTCACAAAGCATAAACTAATAACACCTTGAACACCTTTTGTCTTTGAGGAGAATGAAAGAATGATGAGAGAGAGAGAGAGAGAGAGAGAGAGAGAGAACATGGTATAGTGGCCACAAATACAAATTGATAGGGAGAAACAACCAACGTCACAAAGAATAAACTAATAAAACATTGAATTCCTTTTGTCTTTGAGGAGAATGAAAGAACAATGAGAGAGAGAGAGAGAGAGAGAGAGAGAGAGAATTCATCAATAGAAAAGAGTGGAAGCTAGCCAAAGGTAAGCATGGAAGCCCATGATAACCATCACTCAACTCTCGACCAATCATAAAGAGTCAAACCATAAGAATGATAAGATGGTAAATCCCATCCACGTTTCTCTTATTTTGTGCATATACATAGATAATTTCTCTACGTCCCTTGGTGCATCTGAGAGAGCGTTGGCTTGAATCTCCTTTGTTTCCTGAAGGGCCATTTTTAGCTATTACCTTGATACGCAAGGGGAGAAGGGGAATGGGAACCACCCTCTCCTTCCATTTCTCTAATTTGATCTTCGTAAATGGCTGTCAACAAACATCATTCTTCCCTAATCACATCACAATAAAATCTATTACGTAATGGATTTTCCCATTTTGCAAGTGACTTCAAAATTTTAATTTAGGATGGGTATGGATTTTAGAAACATGCAAGCAAGTAACTTCACTCAGAATTTAGATCAATAAGACTATCCCTCCATTTGTAATTTTAATTAATGTAAATAATAATAATAAAATTCTTAATCAATGTTTCAGCCAGTCATGGTTCTCCATGTTGGTATTGCAGTCACATTTAACATTACAAAAAAATGGGGTAAAACTAGAGATGTTAGAAGCTCCACTAACTTAAAAAAATGTGTCCTTGATGTCTTATAAATTGATAGAAAATTTAAGCTTTTTATTTACAACTCTTTACATCTGCTTAGAAATTAAGAAAACATGGGTAAAGTACCCTCATTTTATCTACACATTCCAAGGTTGTTTCATTTTGTCCAAAGTGCTTCAATTTCACCTTGAACTTCTTTATTACTTGATTCTAGAGTGCATTTTGTCTCCGGTCTAGGGTTCTAGTTGGAATTCTACCTTAGATTCTGTTGTGAAATGTAACTAGGTTGGTCTTCATGTTGACTATGTAATTATGAAAAGAAGGAGACAAAGATAATAAAATGTATTTTGTTCATGGGTTTCATGAGCAAGATTTTATTATGTACATAGACTTCTTCTTGATTTCTATTAGGTTCTTGTATTCTAGGTATAAATAGGATTAAGTGTCAATATCATGAAGGATCCAGTTCAGATGAATATGCTCTAAGACCGTGTAAAGAAGCTCTCAAACAACCTTCCTGAAGTATTGGAAGACAAGCTCCTAAAAGAGCGAAAACAACCTACAACTATATTGGAATATATGCTGGAGAAAATAAGCTACCAGGTCGGCCTAATTACCTATAGTATGGTTGGCCCAATAGCTGGACAAGTCATATATATATATGACTGTTCTACGGCTCATTTGGAGAACAACAATTGCGGATAAGTCTGAGATTTGATAGCATTGAAGGGATAAAATCTAAATGACAGAATTAAATGCAGATTCATTTGTAATAAGAGGAACAACATTGCGGAAGATACAGAGGGTGCAAGGTGCAGATTGCGGAAGAAACAAAAGAGTACAAATTGCAGAAATGACTGAAGGTACAATGTGCGGATAAATGAAATAAGGTACATAATTGGTGCAGCTAAGTTTGTCAAAGTCAAGATAGTGATCTACAAGTGTTAGAAAGTAAGGAAGGTAAATCAGAGATTTACCTTCCTAACTACTTGTTAAGAAATTCAGTTGCAAGTGAAAATAATTTTGTCTCTATACATTTGACTGACTAATTTGATAATTGACTTGATGAAAGATTAAAGAAGAATATACATAAGCAAGATCACAAGCAATTATCAAGAAGATAATTTTTGTATTACTTTCAAGTCCTACAAATTCTCAATAGATTCCACCTGTATCATAAACCAATAATTATCATGATTAGTGTCACATACATATTTTTTAAGAAAATAAATCTAAAACACATCATGAAATTTCATGGTGGGTGGTAAGGGTAATCTCTAAGCCATTGGTCCCACTCTTTCCAAAATCTAAAATGATCCACAAAAAGAGGCTACTAATTTACTACACTTTCAATTATATCTTCCTTGGTCTAATGTAGAGATACACTTGATCTCCCACTTGGAATTCTCTATGCATTCTCTGTCAATATACTTAGCTCCTCGTCCTATCTTTTTTTGCTTTCAATTTTTTCTAGAGATTGATTACTTCTTTCTCCATTTCTTTTAGCATATTAGGTTCAAGAACCAGTCTGTTCACTAGGTCATCCCAACTAATGGGAGTGTTACATTTTTAGCCATACAATGCCTCAAAAGGGCTAATATTCAATGACTCTTAGTAACCATTGTTGTATAAAATTCAACTAATGGAAGGAATTCATCTGATCTCTTTGGTTGATGCATGTAATATATTATCAACATGTATTCTAATATTTTTTTCAACCTTTTAGTTTGACCATCTGTTTGAGGATGATAAGCTATGCTAAAATCTAGTCGAGTCCCAAAGACAACAAACAATGGTTTCCAAACATTTGATGTGAACTTGGTATCCCAATCTGAAATGATCTTCTTGGGTATGCCATTTAATATAAATACTTCTTTCATAAAAATATGAACTATATCAATAGATTTGTGGGTGGACTTGACAACTATAAAGTGTGATTCCTTGCTCAATTTGTATGCTACAACCATAATGGTAGCATGCTATTTGGGTGCCTTTGATAGTTTGATAATGAATTCCATAGATATGAATTCTCGTTTCCATGCAGGGATTGGAATTGGTTGTCGTAATCCTACTAAGTGCCTGAATTCCACATTAACTTGTTGACATTCCAAATACTTGGAAACATAATAAAAAACTTCCTTCTTCATGCCCAACTAATAATACATTTTATTAATGCTCGTTAGCATTTTATAATAAGAAGAATAACATGAAGAAGGTATTTTATCAAAATCATCCATTACGATCTTCTTCAAATTTCCTCTACAAGGAACATACCAACTATCTTTAAAAAAAATCATACCATCATCAATGAGCCTACATTCCTTGCTGATTGTTCGTTCAGTGTGTCACAATGTCTCTTTGATCCTTTCTTTAATGTCAACTTGACATGTGTTCCTGGCTTCCAAGTGAGCTACTTGTAGACTTCTACTAAGTGCATCTACCACTCCCTTTTCCTTACCCTTAATATGCTTGATCTTGAAATTAAACTTGTTAATTAGGGCTATCCACATGGCTTGTATTGCATTTAATTTAGGTTGATTAAAAAAATATCTCATCCCCTAATGATCTGACATTAGCGCAATTTTTGTACCAAGAAAGTACTGCCTCCACATCCTTAGTGCATGCACAATTGGTGCAAGTTCCAAGTCATGGGTGACATAGTTATTTTCAAGCTCGTTTCAATTTATTTATTCATAACAAATCACATGCTCTTCTTGCATTAGAACCCCTAATAGTCCTTCCTTATATTCATATGTCCAAACTAAGAAAGCCTTCTTTAGATTAGATATTCTCGAAATAGGTGCATCTATGAGAAAATTCTTGAGTTACTTAAAGCTAGTTGCATGCTCTAGTTTCCACTAGAATTTTATCCATTTATTTTTTATAGCTATGATTGGATGTCCAATATTTGAGAAATTTCAAATGAAGCGTTGGTAATATAAGACCAATCCCATGAAGGATCTAATGTTTGTAGAAAATTAGGGAATAGGCCACTCCATTATGACCTTTATCCTTTTGGGATCTACAACAACACCTTCCTTTGAGATGATATTCCCCAAATACTAAAATTATGACTTAAATAATTCACATTTACGAAGTCTAGCATACAATTTGTGTTCTCTTAGCAACCATAACAATGATTTCAAGTGCTCTTCATGTTCTTCTCTAGTTTTTTAGTAAACCAGGATACCATTCGCAAACACGGGCACAAATTGTTTTAGGTATTCGATGAGAAAATTATTTATCAATCACATAAATTTCATTGGGGAATTTCTAAAGCCCAAATGACATAACCATGAATTAATATTTCCTGTATTATGTCCTAAATGCTATCATATGAATATATTTGTATTTAATTATGACTTGATGATAGTGAGAACTTAAATCTATTTTGGAAAAATGTCACGGATCCTCTTAGCTAGTGAAATATATTGAAAACTCTTGGCATTGGGTTTTTGTTCTTCATTATAACTTTATTACATTTCTGGTAATCAATACAAAATCGTAGTACACCATCCTTATTTTATGCAAAAAAATTAAGGGCTCCCTAGGGTGACATATTTGGTCTAATATATCCTTTATCCAACATATCTTTCATCTATACCTTTAATTCTATTAGATCTAGTGTGTGCATGTGATATGGGGTCTTAAAAACTAGCATCGAACTAGGAATTAACTCAATGGAGAAGTAAATTTCTCTCTTGGGTGACAGTCTCAATATTTATTTTGGAAATGCATCACTGTATTGTTTTAATATAGGCTAATATTCAGTTCTAAGTTTGTTTTCCTCTGCCACACTGGTTACTTGGATCATGAACAGGGTGCACCCCTTCCAACTAAGTTTCTTTACTTGAAAAGTTGAATTTTCCTGATTGAGATATGTTTTATCATCCCTTGCAATATATTTTCCTCTCCTTCATCGCTAAGGGATTCCAATGATTTATTATAACATTATGCTTTGGTTTTATGGGCTATCAACCAGTACATTCCAATTAAAATTTCATACGAACACAATTAAAATTTCATACGAACCTAATGGAAATATATTGAGGTTTATTGTTGTGGGCATGCTTTCTAGTTCTAGGTGGCACGATTCCACTAACTTTTTCACTCTCTTCTTGGATCCCATGGCTAGATAGACCAGCCAAGACTTGGCATGTGCTTTCCTTCACAAGGCATAAGCTTCTGCATTTTTTTTGGCTAATATAACTGAAATTAGAACCTAGATCAACTAAAATTGAAATAGGTTGGTTGGTAACCATACCTTTCATTTCGGTCATTGAGGCTTGATGATAAACATTGCATAAATTCGAAGCGCACTCTAAGCCACATCATTAATTGTTTTTGTGTCTTTTATATTTTACAACCTCTTATTTCTCTATTGTTGGTGAGGGTAATCCTTTAACCTATGACACTCTCCACATCCCCAACAACACAATAGATTTATCTTAGGTTCCTGAAGCTCTTGTATTGCTATTTTGACAGGATAATATCTATTGATAGTAGGGAAAGTTCATTACCATTCACCCTTGGCAGTAGTAGTAAACTTTATATTTTTCCCATCTTCCTATGACCAAAGGGCTTTGGTCCTTTTCCTTTAAAACTAGCTTTGTGCTTCTTATTCCAATCTCCTATGCTTAGAATTGTCATAGAAATACTTGGCCTTGCAGATATTTTATTATAAGTTTCTTGGCTCATCAAACTCAATCCTGTCTCAGTAATCTTGTGGTAACCCACTAAGTTACCTTTGAATATTCAATTTATCATCTATAATACATGTCACATACATCAATAGTTTTAAGAACTTGTTGGTGTATTCATCCGTGATAAGTGCCCTAACTTATGCTTGTGGAACTCTTTAACTTCGTTTTCATAGTACCATATAATTATTTATCAAAATATCCCCATGAAAATTATTTCTCTCTAATTCCCCTGACGTTTCTCAAATCCTCACACCATATATATTCATGCTAGGAGGTACCTCATCCATAGCCCTTTTCACCCATTCCTCAGATAGACTTACTTTAGGCTCTGGGAGGAACCTTATTGATAATATGTTGAAGGTATGGTAGCCTCAAACTAGGCTTTAGTGATGGTTTAGGATTCCTCTATTGGTGAAGTAGGCATAGTGGTAATAAACCTCACGAATACCACCCATCCTTATGACTATGAGAAAAATTTAAATTCCACCAAAGAGTGAGCACAAAAAAGCCTTGTATCACATCCAGGCACCCCCTTGATGACCCCCAAAATGAGGAGCATAAGGACTAAGGATAATGCGTAATGAGAATTTTTTTTTATTGATGCGCAAAAAATTGGGATGAATCTTCACAAGAAGAGGAATTATTCAAGGAAAAGGAAGTATGATTCAAATGATGTTGAGACTAGATTGGAAGAGGGTACAACTGCATATCAAAGGGGTACTATGCTGCGAAATCCATGCTTCACAAAGAGTAGATTTCGATGCATTGGTTTTGGCAATTTTTTTTTTAGTTCAATCAAACAGTGGTAGGGAAGTGGAACGTGGATGGGGTTAGGGTTCCAACAATTGAGTTAGATTATTCATGGATTGAAATCCATTCAATTAGCAGGTAAGAAGGTAAATTTGCTTGCTTGTATATTGTATCTGGTATGGAGAGTCTGTCTAAGTTGTTTATACCATCCCTAGGCATGGAAATTATTCAATGATGAGTTGAAAGAACCAAGTGAGTAGAGCTTCACCCCTGCCTGATAGTAACGTATCAAGATTGGTTAGGATGTTTCCCACACCCCTAGTTGAGTGAAGGAGCATCCGCTGGACCATCAAAAGTTGTCTATTCTAGTGTCTCCGAAAAGAACTGTGTTGGCTTAGGAAATAACTATGTCATCTCGGCTATTAGCTAGCCTTCTCCAGCCCACACTGGCCATCCTATTGAACCCCCTGTAGGAGGCAAGAGAGATTCTTTCTTGTCATCATATATTTTGATATGCATCATGTTATGTATTTAATACTAGATAATCCCTTTATCTATTATGACTAAATGGACCAGCTTCTAGAAAATCCTTTGAAAGTTAAACTCCCATTAATATTTTTTGTGTTGGTTGATAGTTTCTTATCATAGTCCCATCTAACAAGTTTTTAAAGCTAAGATAAACTAGATCAAAATTTATGCCATATAAGCATACATGGTACTCCTTTCAACTTATTATATACATATACCTTATTATCCCAATATAGAACCATGTGCTCCATGGCATTGACTTTGTTTTCACTGGCTTAACCAATCTCTAATCCTAATGGTATGCATATTTTTATAGTGATTGTCATTCTTTTTTTGCTCCAACACAGTTGAAGAGTGCAAGAAAAGCAGTGAATTTTAGTGTAGGTCACCCATTATTTTTGTTGTTGTTGTTGTCAAGATATGTCTTATATTTATAAAAAATTATTTACAAACAACAAATCAAAAGGTGGAAGCATATATACAATGGAGCTTATATTAGTATCCTCTTCTATAGTACTAGCAACTGGTTGGTCTCTATATCTCCTCGGAAGATACACAATATGCAGATTCATAATTGTATTCAAGTTGCAAGGAAATATTGGAAATGGATTCAGATATTCTACACTCGGATCTACTAGGACTCATGTTTGTAACCAAAGTCGAAGAACTAGGTTCACAAAAGGTCATGGAACTTTGTCAAGGAGGTAGGGACTTGGTTGTAAATACTAAATAGTATGAATTGAAATTGATATGTTAAAATGTTGATTCAATGTAATTTTGTGACCCCAATTGTAGAGTAAGTTAAATGCTTTGCCTAAGGAATTTTTAATTTGCTTGGGAATTCAACACTAAAATTTCTTCTAGCTTTATAACTTGAATATATGGATCTAATGTTTTATGGGAAAGGTCAATATTTATGTGTATAGGATTGGAAAGACCATATGGAGTATCATGAATACATTGAAGTCAATGATCAAATTATTTGGTTTTGGTAGGTATTATCACTTTTTATTTTGTTTTGCATTTGTAATGTAAGTGAAAATCCATGGGTGCCCTATGTATATACAAGGGGAACTTCATTTTACTTTGATGGAAATATTGGGATTCCAATCTTCCATTTTGATTAGATTGTTGTCCTTAACATCTTGGAATAAATTTTTATTCTTTTCTTTCTGTATGCCATAAGTTCGTTGTATGTTGTAATATTTTATGAAATATATCATTAATTTGACTTGGAGCTAGTGGCACCTATAATATTATGCTAATTAGGTGCCCACATTCTCCCTACTCTTTTGGTTGCAATTCTACTTCTATTTGGACATGGTTGTTTGTGTTCCTCCATTGTTGTCTCATTATTTTCTTAATGCTTGGTTTTTTCTCCCTTGGATAAAATTCTTGTATGCCTAGGTTTTGATATGTTGTTGTTTCATTTATGGTGATTAGTTTACTAGTTTTCTAGTTCACTTCAATGGTTATTTATTTATCATCTTCATGGGGCCTCTTACCCACACACCCCACCTTTTTATATGGGCTTCTCATGATGGGTATAATCTCTAGCTTGACCTATTTTTTCTTTAGGGAATATCAATATAAATTTCAATTTCAATTTTTCCATGGTTTGGTAGCTCACATTAGCCATGTGTGTAATAGGGAACAATCTTGGTTATTTGGGCATGGTCCAAATTTTCATATCTCTCAACATAACAAATTGCAGAAGTCAATTAAATTTATTTATCTTAATTATTAGGAAATCAACTTATTGTGTTTACCTTTTAATTTTTACATATTTTCCATAAATTACTACTAATTATTTAAAATAATTTATTTTTATTTACATAATTTATAAATTTTATTTAAAAATAATTAGTTCAATACCATAATCTCCACTCCCCACTTTAATCCATTGTATATTAAGAATCTTAATTTAAATTGAAAGCAATGATTTTAAAGCTCCACATTTACCCACTTCAAAAAATAAAACCAAACAAGTTTTAAGGCTTACACTATAAAATAAAATAAAAACCATACCCAACCCAAAACAAAAAAAGAAAGTTTAGGCAGGAACATAACAAAGATTTAAGTCTACTAGAGGAGTTTATAAAAAACCCTCTTATGGGAGGTTTTATCCCAAATAATGCACCTCATGAGCACCGACAATGAGGAGAGAGGTCAGAAACAGGCGTTGTTAAATATTTGCAAGGAGATTCCCCTGGATGCTCTAGCCCTGAAGCTTGTTCATGTCCAGTGGTTATGCCTTCAGTGGAAAGCTCGACAATGGTTGTGCTTCTCAAGAAGTAGATCACACCGATTAACACTACCCACACAAACCACCATCAAGGTCCACCTGTTAGACCGAGTTCAATTCCATCAACAAGGTACTCTTCCCATTTATTCTCTACTACTGTAAGTTGTGGTTAGAATATTGTTTGAAGAAATAGAATAGAAACTGAGATTAACTCACCTTTGGATACATCATTGAGGTTCTATTCCAACCCAACCACCTGTACACACATTCTATCTCCACCTGATCGAAATTCCATTGTAATAGAAGAAAAATAAGATGGCCCTCTTCTGTGATTTCACAGTTAACTCAGTCAGTCTAGTACACGTGACTCCACTAGTAGCACCCCAGTCTAGAATTTAAATTTGATGAATGAGGGGTGAGTAGGAGGCTGTAGTAGGAGAGAGGAGATTCACAACCATGGTTTTCGTAAAAGCCCAGAAAAATCGGGGCCTACTCCAAGAGGTTTCAAGTCAAGAGGGCGTAGGATATTATAGGGAAACGATCCGACCGACAATGAGTAGGTACGTAATTCTCTTGGCGACATTTCTGTTGTGTGGCTTGGCGTACTTGATTCCCCTATAAGTTCATTCACAATGGATCGTGGATGAAACAAGTCGTAGCCAAGTGAAGTTTTCGTGTATGAACTGGGTGGGTCACATGGAACATGTGCTATCGCAGGGCCTTGGCACCCAACCTCTGCAATATATCACCAACACCATCATCTCCCTCAACTTCAACTACGTGCGACTCACATGGGCCATTTTCAGGTCACTAATCCGTCGCTTTCTAATCTCATCGTTGCCTAGTCATTTGCCTGTCTTAACTCGAGTTCTGCAACAGCCAGAGTAGCCCAGAGCTCCAGAAAATCTCTCAACATACTCTAACTTGGTCAACATAATTTTTTCATAGATTTTGGATTTTGAAATCTTCCTCTCGGCCCCGGTTGGGGTTCTATGTATTACCCGCGAGATGAAAGCCATCGAAATTGGGTATGTAAAATATCAATTCGACCCTCGCGATGCCGAGAGTTTACAGAGGCTCTTATGGTGAACCCTACAACTTGTCCTTTGTATACAGTCAAAGGGGGCAGGATAAGATCCAACAAAAAAGGGGTCTTCTGCTCAAGAAGCACAATGCAGGGAGAATTGTTACTACATTTGAAATCGGGGCACCAATTTATTTCCAAGCTGACTTTATATTTCTTGCTTGATTCCAAAGTTGGTGCGGAAGAACTCAAAGTCGAAGAAAAGAAACTACATTCCTCTCATAATCAAAGTCACAATGTTTTTCAATAGTCGCAAGTGGAATTCTGGGTACAAGTGTGTGGTGTTCCAGGACATTGAGCAATTGTATAAAATATTACAACTGATGATGCTACTCCTTGCAATCGAGGTGATGAAAGAAACTTGAGCTATCTAACTGCAAATTTATATCTCACAGTAAAACACACTAGAAATCTACACACACTTATACTATTCTATGTACACAAAATCAATCCTCAAATATATTTCATTTTACTGATATTTTCTTAGGCTAACATGAAATTTGGAGGAGAAGATATTGCACACAAGTTACTCACAAATTAATTCTTATCATCTCCACAAAGCCAAATTAGAAGCAACATAAATAATGGTTATGAGATCCAATAGTTTTTAAAACATAAAAATATTGTTGAGAAAATATCTCAACATACTCTAACCACACACAAATCAGAGCTCCTAGGGATCTCTCATATAGAAGCCTACCAATGTTTGGTCACAGATATGCAGAATGCCAACGTCATGGTCATATTGAATAACCAGGTAATAAAATTTCAATGGTGCTGCTCTCTCAACAACGACAACGGTTTATTCAGATACGAGTACTTCAATCCAGAGGCATGGATTCAAGGGCCTAAAACCATGGCCTCCAACTTTAAGGACCACACCAATGTCGTAACCATGTCATTGCGCAAGGAGCTCCGAGGTCCAACATCTCAGACTGGTACACATACATGCAGCAAGGATTCTTGGCTGTCCATGAAGCCAATCCCAACGTCCTCATCATTCTCTCCAATTTGAGCTATGACACTGATCTGAGTTTCTTTAGGTTGAATCTTGTGTGGATGAGAATCAGTTGTCTAAAGATATAGAATGTTATGATGGTCATCAAGCTGATCATGTTTTCTAGGACCCTATAGCTGAATACATGGAAGAACTTTATTTTCCAGTGTTTCAGTTTCATTTTTATTATGAAGATTAGATATATTTTCAGTGGCATTGGTCATCTCACTATCATGGCTATTTTGAGGTTGAATGCAGTCAAGAGCCTCAAATATCAGAAAAGACAAATGATTGGCTTTATTGGAAATATCATGTTGCCTGAGCTAAAGTGGAAATTGCAGCTACTAGGGTAGGTAGGAGTATGAAAATAAGCTCAAAGTAACTGAGCAAATTTTTTTTTAGTAGGTGCAGTTTGAGTCCTTCTTGCAAAAATCATTAAAGCTTGAGGAGAAACTTGGCAAAATTTCAGAGTTTTATTCTAAGGAATGGATATCAGCATTGGAGCTACTAGTTCTTAGTGTACCACAGGGGGCACACTATCCCTAGTGGAGCCATTGTTATCACACCCTAAATTTTCAAAACATCATTGTGTCAACTCTGCTTTTGGTCATGGTTTCAAGTAGGTCTAAAGGTCATTTTAGTCTTCATAAAGGGTAGGTCATAGTTTTAAAGGTCTTAAAAAGTCAGTTTCCATTTCCAAATAAGGTCTTTAAGTCTCATTCCATGGTTAAAAAGTCCCATCATTCATTTAGAAGTCATTCCATTAAGTTTCAGGTTAAATTTTTGAAATCATGTAGGAATCTACACTTTCGTAGTGCAGCTAGTTCAAAAAAGGTGATTTGCGCTACGAAAGTGTTGTCTTTTCGTAGCGCACTATGAAGTAAAAACCATGTTTTTCTGGTTTTAGTAGTCAACTTCCAAAGGGGTTCCTGAGCAACTGAAAACATATTTTTGAAAACTGAAAGAGGTATTTATTCCTAACATACCTAACTCCAACAACCTCTCTCAGTTTCTTCAAATTGATTATGAGGTGGGAGAAATGATGACTCAACTTGCGCTACGAAACTGCTGAAAGTCATGAAGAGAAAAACTCTGTTTTTTGGTTTTAGCAGTCAACTTGAAGATCAGTTTCTGGTAATATGCAAAATTATTTTGGAATTATCAAAGAGGTTTCTCTTCATAAAATATTTAGCTACGATAACCTCTCTCAAGTTTCTCACAAGTGTTACCAGTTGGGAGATACAAGGCTTTCTTTGAAGCCATATTTTCAGAAATCAGAGTTTTCCTGTTTTACACATGTTTCTTAAAGACAGTTTTTGGATAGTAGGAGAGGTATTTCAAAACACCAGAAGAGGTTTCTATTCAAGACAGAATGGCCTACAAAATCCTCCTTCAGTTTCTCAAAATACATTATGGATAAGGAGATACAAGCTATGTCTCGACACCTATTTTTCAGATAAAAAAAATGCAAAAAAATGGTTAAATTTATAAGTCAGTTTTTCATTAAGCTGAAGACAAATGTTGATGAAGATCATGTTTTTGAGGACAAGTTATATGTTTTGAAATAATATCAGCACTTATAAGGTATAGACATCCACAACTCAAAATTTTTGAAGACTGTTTAGAAGACTGTGTCAAAATCAGCTTGCATAGCAATTTCGTAGCGCGCTACAAAACTGCTGAAGATGTCTTTTTGCACTTTTTCATATGAATTTTGGAGAGAAGAATGATAATTTTGAGTTTAAATGTTGCTGGTGGAAGCATGAAGATTACAGGTGAAGGTTAAAATTGTAAAACAAGAGAAAAAATGGTTAAAGGAAAGGTTTTACAATGACCTACAAACTGCGCTACGAAAGCAAGCTACTTTCGTAGCGTAGACCTATTCTCTATCCTTTTACATCATTTCCAAGGTGGAATTATACACAGCTGGAAGATTAAAGGTTTCAAGGCAATGATTGACACATGTGACACATATGAAACTAAGATATCAATGTTAACAAGTGCTCGAAGATGAAAAATGGAAGTGAAAGGCTAAAAAACAGGAAATCTGTCTCCTGATTTTTAGGACAGTGTGGGTCATCAGCAGCAGGGTTACATCAAAGCTGAAGACAACATAAAAATTCGAATTCATGGGATAGCAGGTGTCAAAGGATGAATTAAAGACTAGATAAGGTTGATTAGAAGCATATTTAGGAGTTTCAGTCCTATTAGAATTAGGACTTTTCAAAGGCAGTATAGCTGTCAATTTGTAATAGGACTCTATGTTAGTTTTACAGCTGTGTTTGTAATAAATACCATGTTTTATGGTTAGAGTAGGTTTCAAAGCATAATAATTCGAATTCTAATGGAGGATAAGCTTATCCTATTTTGTAAATGGTCTATAAAGAGAATGAGATCAAATTCTACAAATATTCTAAAAGGTTACGAGAACAGACTACTTTTGTAATTTCTTTGGAGAGACTGATATATATAAAAGAAATACAACTTTTTTGGACCTGAGATTCTTAGTATACTTCACTTTTATCTTTGATATGTTTTACTTCCATAGTCTTAATGCTTATTACTCAGAATTCATGGAGGAACATGCTCTGATGTCCTTTAAGTGTTGAACTATGGTGAATTGAGTTCTTGGGTCCTATATTTGGATGGTTTTCTTCAATGTTTTAATACGTATTACTCAGAATTCATGGTTATTAATGCTCTGACTTCCTTTAAGTGTTAAGCTTTGATGAATCACTTTAAATACTTTCCTTTTGAATACCCTGCTTTATCATTACTCAGAATTCATGTACCACATGCTATGACTTCCTATGAACCTCAAGTTATTGAGATCTTCCTGAATGTGTCACTCTTTCATTGAAGTATATACAAGCCTTAGTTTTATAAGAAAAGATATTTGTTATCTTTATCCCTGTCATTGACTCCATATCCCAATGGTAGCAAGTCTCCATCTTTCAACCTGTAAACATAAAAAATCACAAACCACAGAGTTAACCATCTATCTATAACTTATATCATTAACCTTTGAGAGAGCCCTCTCAGGCTGAGGAGGCTAAGCCTCAGCCAAAATATTGGTTCGAAATAGTTACACTGAGATTGACTTGATGAGCAGCCTATCAGGTCATATTTTGGTGATAACAATACCCAGTCAGAGCCACTATCCCAAATGGAAAAGACACTATTTTAAGGTCCAGACCCGGTGGTTATCCCCCTTGTTGTTGCCACAGATTTATGAGGCCTCAATAGGAACTTACCCTGTAAATTCCTACATAGTATACCTAACACAATTCCTTTTCCCTAGTTATTCCATTTAATTCAGATAAAGTGATAAAAATATGCTCAATAGACATTCTCCTCATTCTATTATGAGTACGAAAGGAAAAAAGTAAACTCGATATTGTCCATTAAATTGGATACGGTGCAGGAGAAGAAAATTGATGGTATTTGTTTTAGTTTAGGGAGTGAGAAAAAATAGAAAAAGAATGACTCAATATTCTTTGTGGGAGTTTAACGAGCCCAAAGAAGTAAACTCGAGGTTTTTTAGTTTTATGAGTGAGAAAAATTCCATAAAAGGAACTCTTGCTATTCTTCATAGGAGTTTAACTAGCCTGAAGAAGTAAACTCGAGGATTTTTCGGATTAACGAGTGAGAAAATAACATAAAATGAATGTTCATTTAATTTTTTGGCTTTTGAAAATAATGTAATTTTTTTGGTTAGATGCAACAAACCAAACATCCAATTTTTATTTTTTTTGATATTCTAAAGACTTGAGAAAAACAAGAAAAAGGGAAAGAAGCACACCAAAAGAAACAAAATGAATTTCGAAAAGTTACAAAGGACATGCTACTGAGGTGTTAGGCATAATACTTTTTGAGTGGGTCCCCATCATAGTCCATGAGTTGATAGGCCCCTTTATAAAGGACTTTAGTAACAGTGTAAGGACTAAGGTGGATTGGTGGAAAGGTTCTTGCACACAATATATTTCCTAAGTTTCCTTCGAAGTATAACCATTGAACACGTGTGAAAGAGGAGGGAAAAAGAGCATATTGATTAAGGGATAAGATTTTCAGAGAATTTTTGTTCAACGCAGATGGAAAAGAGACGGAGACACAATTGTGGAGCTCATCCCAAGGACGCTCAACTAGATACGTGGTATCCTTAATAACCTCGTCAGAGGGGAGGAAAATGGTGAGAAGATCAGTTAAAGGAGTTTCAATGGGAGATTTCACAGGATCATGGGACCAAACCAAAGGAGAAGGAGACTCAGATGTGGATGGAATAACTTGATTAGCTAGTTCTTCCTGTGATGAAGACATCTATTCTCCAATGAAGTCAATAGTGGAAGGATTCAGGATGATCCAGGGATCTAGAGATCCAGTCGGTACACCAGAGACCATAGAAATGGTCAAAGGGGCCTCACATAGTAGAAGAGGGAAACACCGCAAGAACGAGGAACCCTCAAGTGGACTAGTACCAATGTTGACAATAATGTAAAGATAACCACACACCAAAGGAATGTTGCCAACAAGTAATGGTTGAAACTTGGGGGTGCATGAGCATAATTGATCCAAATTCATTATTTTCCCTTGAAGAGGAAAATAGGTGAGATGGAAAAACAACGAGACAATTACTCACATTTCATAAGTCCAAATATGTCCTAGAAGAATATTGTAATCAAGCAAGTGATCCACAACTTTGATATCAACAAAAAAAAAATTTCCCACCAGGGTGATGGGAAAAATATCCAAACATCATTTAGGAGTGAAAGTGTGGTTGCAAAAATATTTCAAGGAATTTAATGGTGGTGAAAGTGTGGGAAAACCAAGGGCAAACCAACAAGAAGTAGCCATCACACTAGTAGATACACCTTCATCAATGACGGTGTAGTGACTGTATTTGCCTCTTGCATGAACCTGCAATTGGAATGCAAGTTGGTGTGAAAGGTGTGGTGTACTTTTATCCATGTTGAAAAAAACTATGTTGGAATATTGAGGGTCTACTCTTTGTTATATCCGAAATAAAATATTTCAGTTGTATGGGACAACTGTGTAATACTTCAAGTGCAGACATTGTAAAAATTGCTTGCATGATATCTTTGACAATACTATAGTTCTGGGAAGTACAGGAAAACAAATTGTGTGTAGTACGAAAAAGTTTCCCCTTAGGGGGATGAATCACAGGGTAAAAAGCAAGCCTCTTAATATGTAAATCGTTAGGTGGATGAAAAGTAGAAGACAATGAGGTATCCATAGTTTCTAGGAGATGATTCCCATAATTATTGGCTCGAGTTTGTAAATAAATTTCCCTAAAAGTATAGGGAGTTGAATATCCTTCTCCAGAAGGAGGGGGATGAGAACCACCATTGTACCCTCACGAGAGTGGGGATGGGTTCACAATGAGGTGTTGCTACTGCTACTAATACTGTTGGCCAAGGAAATGGTTATTAAGGGAAACATGGGTCCTAGAATCTTTTTGAGCAAGGAGATCAATGCATTCCTATAAATGAGGGCATTTGTAGGTTAAATTATCCTCAGTGTAGATATCGAAAGGAAAATTAACCGATTTCTCTTTTTCTTTATCAGATTTATAAACAATAGGGGCTTGCTGAGTTTTGGTATTTTGAATAGGCTATTGCTCCTCAGAAGGAGAGATCTTTTTCTTATATTTATTTTCCTTACCACTGGGTTGTTGTGTATACTGCATAGAGTTAATCTTAGTGGTTTTACAAGCGGTTTGGTGAGATGTTATATATGAGGTGGAGGCAACAGTGATGGATAACTAAGTAGTTTTCCCACTCAACTAGCTTATAGTAGTTCTGGTGGTATCACTGACAAGACTATCAGCATGTGGACTAGGTTACTGAGTAGCAAGAGTATTGGAAGTTTGAGTATCATTATGGATCAAGTCATTAAGTATTCCATATTGTGAGTAAATAAGATCTAGATGATGGGAATGTCAAATTGACGGGTCTTCCGTAATGACTCTAGATATGACAACATCCTTTGTGATGCCGAGTAGAAGATATTTGCAGAACCAATCCACTAATAGCGTAGTTCGGAATGGGCGAATTTACTAACCTATGTTGTCATATCAATTTATTAATATGACCAGAGATGTGGGTATAGGTGTTCTAGCATAGGCTTTTCAAAAGTTTCGTTCTCGTTTCGTAACAAATGGGTAACTAGAAATTCTTTAGGAATTCCATGGCGAAGGTGTTGAAATTGTTAAATAAGTCGCATGTTAATTCAATATACCACTTGAATTTTTTTCCAGTGAGGGTACATGGGAAAAGTATAAGAAAAATACTATCATCAATCATGGAATTGGAAACACACCAAAGGTGTTATGGAGTGACGTGTGTCACCGAGTCATCTCCTTGTTTTCCCTCAAACATCAGAATGTTGGTAGGTGTTTTGTGGGGGGTCAAATTCCAAATGAATTTATCGTTGGTGGGGTCTTTTTTCAACTCATACATATCCAAGATGTTAATAGCAACAAAAAATGGCAATGGAGTAGGCGTTGTCGAATCTAAGCAAGGAATAGAAGGATGACCTAAGGGACTTGGAGGCCCACCCATAAACTTGTTTTTGGTTAAGTATATAGGTTGCGAAGGATAATAATTTCATTGAGGAGGATGTGGGGTCGTATAATGTGACATGCCATAATGCATGTTCCCAACCCGAGGAAGGCCACTAGTGAACTAGTTTCCCCTAGGATAGAGGTTTCCTTGAAGACGTACTAATAGTTGAGTTGGGAGGACCCCAAGAGATGCTGCAGGTCTCATATATGGAACATAGTTGGCAACATAAGGTATATTAGGCACATGAATACCAATTTTCATGATAATGGTACTATCATTGATGGGATAACCACCAAAAGGAAAGCAATCAATCAAACATGGACCCAGTTTTACCACAAATTGCATGGGTGTAGGAATGCCCAAAACAGGCTAATAAGTACCAGAAACATTACCCTCATCTTGTAATAGAGAGGGAGTAGAACATAGTAGCGGATTCAAACCAAAAGGATTGTTGAAGGTTGACAAACAAAAAACACTCAGTGGGGTGAGGGCCGAAGGTCCAAGATCTGACACAAAAGGAGGTGGTATGGTGGGAGGAAGAAACTGTGGCACACCACTCAAAGTTGGTGTAGCTGGGGATATGGATTAGTCATAGGCTGAACAATAGGATAACCAAACAAATGTGTAGAAGCTAGTACAGGTGGGTTGAATGGCGGTGTAAAGACTCCACAAAAGACCATGAATCACCAACAGTCATCGGGATGTTTGAAGTGGAAACTATGACACTATAGGAAAAATGGTGTTATCTGAAGAATGAAAAGTCCAACAGGATTTGTGAGTGGGGGATTATAAGGAGGTATTGGCCTTCAGTAAAAGGATCCTTAGGAAGAATAACCTTTGGGTTGGTATGGTATGATTTAGTGTTTGAAACTAGATACTGACTCCCTTAAGTAGTAGGGGAATCTGATTCCCTCAAAAATTCCTCCATAGAAAATTGAGGAAGGCCTCAAAGCTGTCGGGACTAGCGATGAGTTACGCTGGTAGCCATCGTGAATAATATATGTTTTACAAAATTTAATTAAGCAATGTATATATAGTCTTAGTACCAAAAATAAAACACACCTAAAAAAGCATAAAATCTATGATATTAGCAGGAAATATTTTTTTTTGATAGTCACAACTAGTTGGTGATGGAATACAGTATTGAAACAATATAAGGAAAATAAAATTTTGAAAGAGATAGTTATGATTACTCTTGATATTCACCTGAATCTCAGTAAGAAGGGGCCAAGGACTCTCGTGAATAAGAGTACCCTCCCAAAAAACCAAATATGGAGTAGGTTCGTCTATCTCAAGTACGAAGGAAGCTCGCCCTAGTCACCTTGTGTATTTTTCCATAGGATTATGACAACTACTCTTTACCTCAAATCAAAAACACCGCTAGGGGGGTCACGGTTGTAGAAAATGCATTGTGTGGGAAAGATACCTGAGTACCCAACTCACCTCTAAAATTCCTCAAGGAATCCTCAGTACACATAATACCCAATGAAATGCAATGAAGGTGGGATACCTTCAATCACACTTTGATATTTCACCACGATTAACTCTTGTGTTAGAGGATAATCCCCAGTTGTTGTGAGTGAAAATATATTTTCACTCTTTAATGACACTAGTTTGGTTTTGTAGCCTTGGGGAGTTGACTTGCATAGCCTAACCCAAGACTGTAGCCTAAACTAATATGTTTTTTCCTGTGAAAAATAGTTGTTTATTACTTTTATTATGTGGTTTATTTTAAAGGTAATTTATTAATTTCTTTAGAAGATTATTAACATATGAAATAATTTGATCTTACTCAAACCATGTTGAACTATGCTTAAAATTTATTTTGATGAGAAAGTTATACAAGGAGAGATTACTAAACTTTGTTTCCAAAATAAACAATTCTAATATAGATTATAACACTGAACAACAAATGTAGACATTCAAAATTGCATTAAATGCTCACTTTTAAAATTAAAAAACAAGCCAAAATGAACAGAAAGAAAAAAAATATTTTCTTTCAATGATACAACTAAGCTATATTTTCGAAATAAAATAATGGATGCAACTAGAAAAACCAAAGTTTCATGCAATATAGACACAAGGATTAACAAACAAGAAAATATAAAACACTATAATCCACAAACAAAGTGAAAAATAGAGGTTCACAGGAAGTAACACGAGTTTCTAGACCAAACAGAGTATTAAAAATAGGGGTAACGCCTTGTGCACATGAGTAACCTATGCTATAATGCACTGAAATGCACTGGGAAGGCATACTATAGTGGATTTTCTCAGGAAAAAGAGAAATCCAGGTCAAAATAGAGACTAAGATAAAAAAATTAACATGCAAGTAGATAAAAGACATGAATTCAACACTGACAAGGCTGGAGATCTAGTATCTAAGAGATAAAATAAAAACCAGGAGGTATTTTCAGATAACATATTTATAATTTTTATTCACAAAAAGAATATGGGTGTGCACAAGCCCAGATATTGACCACATCATTCATGAACTAAGTGATCATTAGCACAAACTAGATATCCAATCAATTCACAACATATAAAATAACCTAGAAGATGGAAATAACTTTTAAAATTCAAGCATTCATTACCACCATCAATATATAAGATAGATTGTTAGTTCCAAGCATAACAGTAAGCTTCAAACAATCATTCATAAAAATATAGTACCTTTCATTAATCATAAGCACAATAATAAATGCCAATGTTCATATTCCAAATATGCATGAGTACTTCTACTTATCTGAGTGTGTTAGATTAGTTAGCAACTGAAGGAGCGACTTCCACTCTCCACCCAACCATAGGCAAGTTACACTATAATCTCTCTTCCATTTTACCACCCCCGAGTCGAATCCAAGTATAAGGAAATACTTTCATAGGGGTGTTCACAACAATGTCTTGGTAAAAAACTTAGGAGAAGGAGTCCATTGTTTAGGTGGTTTATCAACTTCTCTATGGAAATAAGCACCATAATGATCCACTTACTTCTTTGATTTTAATCATAGGGATATGCCTTTTGGTATACATGGGTATATTTATCAATTTAGGAGGTTAAATTTATATCTATGTGATGCCCCAACTATCTTTTCATAGCAAGTACTGTAGGGGTCTATAGTCCACTGTCAAGGTGGTTAACAGTTCTCCAACAAGCACCAAAGTGACTTAGGTTTCCTTGTCTAGGTGGCTAACAACTATACTACAACACCATCATGATTTGGTCATCCACTAAGTCTCCCACTAACCGTAAAATATTAGATAACACAATCAAGTGTCCTCAAATACAAATCCACCGAAAATAACACCAAAGGTCACAAAACACAATATTAATAATTATCTCCAATGTTTCCTAATCATATATATCATGCTCCATAGATCCGCTTGTTTAAAAATTAGTCTTGAACATATTTTTTCATGTAGGAGAATGAAAGTGTCATGTTCCATAACTAGAGAGAGAGGGGAGGGGGGAGAGAGAGAGAGCAAATTTCCACACATGATGAGTGATCAGTCCTAAGCACAAACATCAACAACAAAGAGCATGAGATAGCCAAAGGGAAGTTTGTGAGACCAAGAAAACCATCACTCTTATCTGGATGAATAATCGAGAGTTAAGAAATGAAATTATAATATGATAAAGCCCAACCATGTTTCTATTCTCTTGTTTGTGTACATATATAATTTATCTACATCCCTTGGTGCATCTAAGGGAGCACTGAACTGACTCTCCTCTTTTTTCCTGAAGGGTTTTTTTTGAACTGTCTCCTTTATCCACAAGGGAAGAAAGGGAATGGGTCAAACCCTATGCTTCCATTTATCTGATTTGATCTTCATTAATGACTATCAACAAACGTCATTCTTCCCAAATCACATCACGATAATATCTATTAGGTAATGGTTTTCCCAATTTTTCAAGTCGATTCAACATTTAAGTTAATGTTAGGTATGGTTTTTCACAACATGCAAGCAAGAAAATTCCCTCAAAAGAAGGATCCGTAAGGATGTCTTCCATTCATTTGTTTTAATTAATCTTAATAATAATAAGTAAATTCTTAATCAATGTTTTAGCCATTCGTGTCTCTCCACAGAGGAATTGCAGTCACATTTAACATTAAAAAAAGTAAGGATACAATATGGGATGTTACAAAATGATTCTAATATGATAGATAGTGAGAAATAAATGATCTCAAAGGGAAGAAGTTGTTTTTACATTGTAGAGATCCATAGGACCCCTCACATAAATGTAGTTTGAAACCAAACACTAAGCAAATAGAGTACTTTTCTGCTGAAGAATTTTCATCCAAAAAAACAAAGCAACAATCTAATTCAGTGAATAACGACGAGGAGGGCACTTAAAAGAAGAGTCCTAAGATGGTATGGGAATAATAAAACTCTATATTGCACAAAGGGTAGGAACGTTGAAGGTAATAGGTGTAGTACACAGGAAACAAGTTGTTTCTTTGATTGATATAGGGGAGACTCATAATTTCACTGTTGAAAGGCTTGTTGCTAAGAGGGGTTTGCAAAAAGAAGAACATGGTGGGTTTAAGCTGATGGTAGCTAATGGGCATAATATTCCTTGTAAAATTTGGTAATAATCAACTATAAGATGAATTTTATGTGGTAGACATGGGGGGAAATTATGTTATTCATGGAATGGTATGGATGATGTCCCTTTTAGACTTCTATTTCAATATACAAAGGTTGGAAATGAAGTTTGAACATCAAGGAAAGGAAGTAGTACTCTGAGGAATTTTGAAGGGAGGGCCTATAGTGGTATAAGTTAAGAGGATGGAGCAAATAATCATACATGACCAAGTAGAGTGGGTAGTAGATTATCTCATCATTCCAATGGTTTCTACAACCTCAAACCAACAAAAGAAAAATTACCATATTGATATTCAAGGGTTTCTATCCAAACATAGCAAGGTGTTTGGGAGTTCCTCCTGAGAGTGGAATCGAGGATGTCATTAAGCTAAAGGAAGGAAAAAAATCAATGATCAATACATCTTACTGATATCCTAAAAGGCATAAGGATGAAATAGAAAAGGAAATTAAGGAGTTACTAGAAGTGGGGCACATAATACCCAACAAAATTCCTTTCACATCAGTAGTAGTGTTGGTAAAAAATAAGTATGAAATAATGCATATGTGAATTACCTATAGGGACCTCAACAAAAATATAATCAAGAAAAGGTATCAAATTCCTCAGATAGATTAATTGATTGATGAATTGCATGGGGCATGATACTTTTCTAAGATAGATTTGAGGTCGAAGTATCATTAGATTCAAAGAAATAAGAGACTATTGAGAAGACTACTTTCATATTTCATTTTGGGAATTTCGATTTTATGGGAATTCTCTTTGGATTGATGAATGTTCTAACCAATTTTTAGAGTTATATGAATTAGGTGTTTATGAGACAATTTTGAAAATTTGTTTTTGATATTAATTGATGACATCCTTATTTTTCAGTATAACTTCTGAGGAGCATATGCAACACCTTGAGGAGGTATTGATATTAGAGAGTTAGTCTCTATATGATAAGGAGTCTAAATGTGACGTTGGAATTATAGAGCTTTTTTATCTCAGTCACATCATCAATGCAAATGGATTCCATGTAGATCCTAAGAAGAACAAGACAATTCTAGAATGACCTACACCTACAAATCTCGCCCAACTTAAGGGACTATTTGGTATTTTTAGTTTCTATTAGGATGTCGCAATTCATGGAATTATATCATTATAAGTCTCCCTACTTCATGGTTCCATTCTTTGGGGATAATAGAGTGCCTAAGGAAAAGGAATAATTACAGGAGAGTTATGACATCATGAAGTCACTAAAGGAAAATTTGTAACAACAACATAATCGACTAATGTTGTATGTTGATCAAAATTTAATAGCACACAATTTATAGGTTGGGGACATGGTTGATTTGAGATTGTATCCATATTGAAATTCTACTCTCAAGAAGCGTGGAAAAGAGAAACAACACAAGCTATGGTTTTATGGACCATTCATAATATATCATAGGGTTAGAGAGGTTTCATATGTACTTGAGTAATGGCTAGTAGCAAGGTTTATAATGTATTTCATGTATCCAACATCAAGAAGGCATTTGGTCATAATGTGGTTCCGTCATCTGAGTTACTGCCATTGGATGAGGAGGAGAAGTTGAAATTGATTCCAAAGGTCGTCATTTATACTAGAGAGAGGACTCTTCATAAGAGGGTCATCAAAACGTTTCTAGTTAAATAGAAGAACTTGCAAGTAGAGGATGCAACATGGGAAAATGAACATATATTGCAACATATAGAGATGAGATTTTTTGAGGAAAAGGAATTTTGGGAAGGGAATACTGTAATGCTGCCTTCCTACCTAATGGAGTTCATGGACCTTTGGCCTCTCAATTGGTTCTCGTAGGATATTGGGTTACAGTTAGGGAACATTATAGGTCATTAATCCAAGAATTTAGTAGTGTTTAATAGTCAATTTAAATCTCATTGGGATTATGAGTAGGATGCCTTTCCTCTATACTTATTTCAGGATATTTTTCCAATGATTACTATTTTTAGTAAGTCAATTTCAAGCAGTGACTAGGTGAGGTGGTAGGGTTACTATTTTTAGAATTATCAGTGGGTTCAAATTTCATTTTTTTTAATATCACAACATTTTATATAGTCTGATGGTTTTACATAAAATAATGATAAGTTATTAATAATATAGCTAAAACAAAGATTTAACTTTATCGATATTTTAATATTTTTAATGAAGGGACTATAAAGGCTAGTTATAAAGTAAATGATGTTTTATTTAAAAAAGAAAAGAAAGGAATGAGGCCTTTAATTAGGAGACTAAATGTGATTTTATTTAGTCCCACATGGTTTGATGAAAAGGGTCGGACTTCTTGGGAGAGTTATAAAAACAAATTTGTGGAGTTCATTTTATATGTTGGTTTTGATATTTGATATTGCCATTTTCTGGAGGAGATTACTTCTTCATGGTTTTCAGGACAAAACCCCTTGTAGGCCTTGTAGGCGAAATTGTCCACATTATTGAGGGATGTAATCTAGAGAATATCTTGGTGATTTCACATACATATTGTAGATGAACTTCATTTTTGGTTTGATATCTATAGTTTAGAGGAGAATTCAGTATATTTGTGGCAAAAGAAAGGATTTTAGAAATTACATGTTGCTACAATGTTTTTGTAGATTTCAATTCAAAGTTAGATATTTTTATTTCAATATTTAATACGTATGCTTGAATTGTGTTTCTAAAGCATTTTGGTTATCTAGGTATTGTTCATTTTGATCATAAATTGTAATCCCAACTCTAAAAATAAATTTGAGTTATATCAGTTTGGGGTTTTCCTAAATATTATTATTTTCTGAGTTATTTAATTATTGCCAGTACTATCATTGTCAAACAAATATTTTGTATATCTCTTTATTCTATATACTAATTCAACATAAAACCAAAAAAGAAAAAAAAAATAAAAAAACAAGGGTGTATGTTATAGTTCATAAGCATACATGATTATTGTGGCATTTTTAAATAAAGTGGGAAGAATGTAGATTTTTTTAGGAAAAACAAATAAAAGGTGTATTACTTTGGGATGTAGTGGTCCTTTTAAGTAGATTTTATGGAGAAAAGAATAGAGTTCACATAAAACAAGTCTAGATATTCTTGTTGTAGCAAATTCTTATGAAAGGGGCATTCTTTAAATTTGGGTACAATTCTTTCACATACTTTAAAAAAGGATATAGAAATAGTATATTAAGTAATTGAGGTTACCAAACTTGAGTTCTATATGTCTTCCTATTTATTAGATGTAGTATGTGGAAAAAATCTATTCTTAAGAATGGGTTGAAAATACATTAGTGAATACCCTCTATTAATGTATTCTCAAAGCTATTTGGAGGGAAAAGTATGCTCCACATTATATGAAAATATGTGACAAATTATTACCTCAATTATATGAATTAACATTCAATAAAGAATGTCCAAGGTTCTTGAATGAGGCTTTGAAAGTCATAAATACTATGGGAGTATGGTGTATGGATACATGCACAAATTATAGAAGAATATGTGGTGCCAATAAGGCTCCCCACACCTAAGCATGTCCTACAGAGGCTACTGAGGGATATTGCATATTATACAATCGATTTAGATTAATGAAGCAATGACCCAAAAGAAAACAAAGGGGTTCCCCCATTATCCAATTTCTACGAGAGAACGGGTTTAAACCAATTGTTATATTTGCATTAATGGAAATTCAAGAGACACATAAATATAGGCTTAAGGAGGAGCACGTCAAGGTGAATGAACTCCTCTAGGTAGTTGAAAATCATATAGCGACAATTGGTATAAAATTACCTTACTCTCATGAAAATTGTCTCAAAGAAGAATACAAAGGAAATTCTTAGATATAAACAAACTTTAGAGAAGAAAAAGGCATTTGAGGTTAGGAAAACAATAAAAGTTCCCTTGACTGCTATTTTTGATGAGGCTATAGATTTTAGTAAAAGTAGGCTTTCATTATGAACCGATCAAGCTAAAAATAACATAACACCTAAACAAGCTAAATCCACCCATATTAAGGATAAATATAAAATACCACCATGAGGCATACAAGTAGAAACTTTAGAGGTTGGAAATAGACACACAAATCGTTTAGAAGTTCCCATTGCATAAGCAAAAGATCAACATGAGCTAAAGCCTAACATCGAGGAAGAACTCGACACTAGTGCTATCGTGGCATTGGTATGAATGGAGTAATTCTCCATCCTAGATGATATAGTGCCCATTTCTAGCAATATCTGGTGAAATAAAAAATATTCTTTAGTGTCCAAAAATGCAAGGGATATGCCAGATATTGACTAAGTGAAGACATACCTGAATAAAACTAAAAGGATAGACTTCTTTGAAATAGAAATCCTAAGTCACAAGTTATTAATATACTTGACTAGTGAGTTATTAATATACCTTTAAATTATAATCACGTCCAATAGATATGCACAAAAATAATTTTCTAATAATTTACCTATTTATTTATTTATTTTTGTTAATTTATGTTTTATTTTATTTTATTTATTATCTTTGATTTTCAAAGATATTTTTTATGATGATGATAATGATGGTTAACATCCACGAGACCAAACTTTCGTTTATTGGACCTATATTTTTCTCAGTTCTTAATTGTTTGGCTTCTCGTCTTTCTTGGCGAGATTGGTGTTGTAGCTTTCTTTTTCTTCTCTACGGTCTTCTAACTTCCTTTATCTTGCACCTCCTTTATCTCTTCTGATTCTTAGGACATTGGTGTCTTATCTTCGGGATCTAGTAGATCTGCTTTGCTGCTAAATGAAGATTTCTTTTGTGCGGTATGTATATATTAATTTTATACATTTATTCTTTAATTTTCATTAGCTTTTATCTATTAAAATATAATTTTCTTTATAGTTTTCTTTTATATATATTTTTTTCATTTTTTATTTCTTCATATTATTTTAATAATTTTTTCTAGAGTTATTTTTTTGAAAAGTTTTCCAGTTTATTTTCCTATCTAATTTGTCCATAATCCTACATAGATTCACTGAAATCACAAGTTTGACGAGTTAACTTTGCACAATCAATGTGCCCCATAATTTTTTCAAGGTATTGAAATCAAGATCCGACCACAAATTTTTGACCAGAAATCAAGGAAACTCCAAAAAATATCACTTAGGGACAACTCAATTTCAAGTTTATGTTTAGGTCATCTTTTTGGTAATTTTCTATATTTTCAAATTTTTGTTATTTTTATTTATTAGTTATTTCCTAATTTTATAGATTTTCCTTTTTAGTTTCATTTGAATTTTATTTTATTTTATTTTATTTTATTTTATTTATTTATTTTGTAAATTTGGTAGTACTTTACTATTTTCTATTTATAATTTGAAAGCAGGTTACAAAAAATAAAAATCCAGACTATGGCCTCAACCTACCCATAGGAAACCAGGTCTGTTGGCCACCTTAAAGCATTAAAAGCAAGCCAAAATTGAAACTGTTTCATTCGTCCATGAGACTCCTTAGCTAACTACCCTATTACACAATTATCTACAAGTTGGGGAATTAATAGATGTCCATACAAAAAACCAAAATGCATCAAAAACCATGAGCAAATTGTAATTCAAACTAACCATCAAAGGAATAACCAGGAGCAGGATCCTTGATGGTGGAACCAGGCATATCCACTTGCTGCAGCTGCTGAAGTTGTTTTTCTAGTCGGCCCACACGATCATCAAGTCTACTGATACGATCAGTAGCCTGATACTGAGTAATTTTGATGTGAATCAGCTGGTTCTGAATATCCTGAAGCAAATCCACAATTTTTGGCTCAATATTTGCTGAAGTAGGAGGAAAAATCTACATTGCCTTGGCCAAAAGACACTTGACTATCCAGTAGGTATGGACAGTTTGCTGGAACAAAGTTAGACGACCTCTAGTATTATTAGGATCGGTAATAAAGTCCATTATTTCTGCTTCCACTTCATTTTCTTCTGGTTAGTATTAATTTCCCATTCCCAGCCTGGAATCTCCTGCCGAACAGTGGAGGAGTTACCAAGAACATAGTTGACTGTGAGGGTTTCTAAAACCTCTTGGCAGGACTTCCAACCACGTTTCTTAGAACTAGTCTCACGCTAGGCCTGCTGTTTGCCTTTAGCAGAGAGATGAGAATATCTACGCTTCCCCATGATGGAGAGAGGCCTATGTATGAACAAATACAAGCAGGAATAAACAATTAAAACATTGGTAACAGTGTGAAAGTAACTGGTGGGCTAGCAGAGAATGCCAAGAAGAACAAAAACTGGGTGACGCGTGCGAGGACGCGGCTTTAAAATGCAGTAAACACAATCCCACAGAGAAGAAATAGGGTAAACAGAGTAGATACAACCCAGAAAGAACAGGGCAACAACGGAAGGAACCAGCAAAGGAACCAGTAAAAGATCAATAACCCAGCAGGTCGAATGCTCAATATTTGGAAAGTGGCTACAAAGATGCCTTCCACCCCAAGTACCTCCATGCAGACAAACTACCTTAAACCCGACCCATTGACGTCACTGAGAAACAGAGTTATAAAAAACCCAGTCACGAGAGCAAAACAGACGAGCAGAATTAACACGGAAAGGACAACTCTTAATCCATCCACAGCTACGAGACAAAGGAATGAGAATACCCCAAAAAACCTTCCGACATTTGAACATGGAATTGATACCAAATAAACCTTGGATAATTGACTTCCCCACCAACCAAACACAAAGGAAGGCAGACTCTGGCAGGAATTACAACAAAAGTAGATAAGCATCCTGAAAAATGACATGGGTCTTGAAAGCAAGGTTCTACAGGGTTCAACAGAGGAACAACAAAGTTGGTACCCATCAGCAGAAGTGAGAAAACCATTGCGTGCGGCGAGCAATACGAAACCTTTGCGACATCAACAATGAGTGATAGTAGAAAGACAATTACATACCCCAATAGAGCTGGCTCGCTGATGGAAGGTATGGCGCCCGACTTCCTCCTGTGCTGCCTCCGAGCGTTCTCAAGCAAAGAACATTGCATGGCAAAGTGAAGATAGCGATACAAGAAACTTACCATATTGAAGACATTCCATCACCGGTCTGATAGCACAGGCTGTTGACCCTCCCAGATCATTAAAGTCCGATCGCTCGCACACTTCCTTAAGCATGGATCAAGCTGCGCCATTATAAATCGTAATTGCGGGAAGGACGGTAGGTAGCCAACTATCATGGCTTTTCATTATGCTAGTGACAGATGTACACCCCAAACGAGGGAGTTTCATTAGAATTTTATAGACAATCTAACTTCCATATGAATTTAATACTATTTATTTATTTATATATTTTTAGTTTAATCAGAGATTTTCGGGAAAATCACATAAAATTAAGAGATGCAACGGTAAATATGTTGTGATTTAACAATTGCATCTTTATTACATTTATTTTTCTCATTGGGTGAGCCTCTCCATCTCTGTCCTTATGGTGAACTAGGGTAAGTGGTTTGAAACCTGTCAACCCGTAAAACTACATTGTGATTTCTCAAGAAGAGTATTTGTATAAGTTTACTAATTGTTTTTCCTTTTTTTCCTTCTATCTATGTTGGAGTAAGCTTGGCCACACCCAAGATCAAACCTAATGATAGTTGGAGTAATCTTGGCTAGGCTCAAGATCAAACTTAATGACGGTTGGAGTAATCTTGGCTAGGCCCAAGATCAAGTATTTGTATAAATTTACCTATTTTTTTTCCTTTTTTTTTCTTCTATCTGGTGGGAGTAATCTTGGCGAGGCCCAAGATCAAACCTAATGACTTGTTAGAGTAATCTTGGCTAGGCCCAACATCAAACCTAATAACTATTTTGATAATACCAAGAGTATATCCAACAACCAGACAAGAAACCTAACCTAATCCTCAATCCTTACCAAAAAAAATTGAAACATATCCCATGAAATTTAAATCCAGTAAAGAAACACAGCTATCACCAATTAAACTACCATCTATCTTTGAAAAAAAAATAAAAAAATTAAAAGAGTAAGATGAAAACTTCCCACAAATTATTGAACATATAAAATAATTGCATCACATATGAATTATCAACATATCTTGAACATCCTCACAGGATTTGTGGAGGATTGGCAGAAATCTTAAACATATAAGATATTGACTTAAAAAATAAACAACTTGGAGCTTCCCAAACTGGTGTTGTATCTCAGACCTCGTTTAAATCTGTCCTAGTAGCAAAATTACTAGATCTTTCTTTGAAAGGAAAAGAATAAAAGAAAAGAATAAACAAGAAATTGGTACTTCACCGGAACCGAAGAGTAAAGAGGATGCCTTTCCCGAGATACCTTTAATTTCTTTATCGTTGCAGAGGGCCAATGATATGGTTGTTTTGCCAATACCTCCCATACCTTGCACGGCCACAAGGGACACTTCTTTCTGCAACAGAATCATCTTCAAATTCCCAATATTTTTCTCTAACCCCAATACAAAATCAGGCTTTGCTAACCCATCATAACTACAAGGAACCTCAACAGAATTTCCATCAAACATCTCATCCACAGCCATTTGTTGAAGCATCATGGTATTCTCGTGGGCATCATGGGTGAGCTTGGACGAGTGTTTGAGAACAGTTCCATTCTTCTTGCTCTCATCCATTGATCCCAACTCATACAGACAGCGAAGACTGCTCAGCTCTGTCAAAATATTCTTCACATCAAGGAGAATGTTGAGAGGCATCTGGTACTGAAGGAAGTCAGAGATTTCCTTCTCCAGCTGGCGGATTTGAGAAGCATATCTCAGATGATGAAAAAAATTAAAAGCGCTGGTCTTCTCACACTTTTTCACCAATTCAACGCCCTTCATGAGAATGCTCAGGAAGTTCTGGTACACAGTATTTTGCTCACTCTCAGGCTTCTGTAAATTCAACAAGCATACAGGCTGAAATGTTTGAATAAGACCTGTGAGCAGCGCATCCAATTTAGCGCATGAAGTCTTGCAACTAAATCTATCCATGAGAACAATCTAGAAAAGTGAAATACAGATGCTCTAAAATATCACACTAGATTCTTGAATACTCGATCTTTTTTCTCTTCAAAATGTAGCTTTTCACAATGCTTTGATCAGTGAATGTGTGTTTTTTATAACACTGAATACTAATGCACTAGGTAGGTATCGCAGCCTGCGGGACTTCGAAAGTTCCGAGCAAAGAGTTGGAGCAGCTCTGAAACTTCCGAGAGCCTCATATGCGCTGATTAGGTATTTGCAATTTTAATGGGACACACAGTATGAATCTTTCTGAGTTGCTTCTCCCTTACCATCACTTACGACCTAGGACGATGACATTATATATATTTATGACATCAGTCAGCTGACATGTGGTGTATGACGAATACTTCCAGATAATTCACGCAATAAATCAGAATAACAAGTCAATGTTCCACAGGGGAATACGCAAGGTAATTCCACAAAGCAATGGAATTGAATAGAAGAGAACTTTCGCTTGAATACGAAATCATTTAATTTGTGTAGGAACCCTCCTTTTTTTTTACCGGAATTCTAGCCGTTCACATTGCGCTTTTCGTTCTTTTTTAAGGGGTAATTTTTTTTAATCTTCAAATTTGCCGGAAGGTCATGAAAATTGTTGGAATTCAGTTGTTTTTTACGTGTTTGAATTTTGTTTTTTTATGATAGAAATAGATTCAGCTTCGTAAATGGATTGTTTATTAGATAGAAGAAGGTTCTACCTATAATGAAATGTTTATCATCAGATTTAATTTTTCATTGTATTTTCCATCATCAACTCCTTTCATGAGATTTGAATTTATGACTTTACTATTTTACTAAACCCCACACAAACCAACTAATCTACACCTTCTAAGTTCATTCACAATGCTTTGATTAGTAAATGTGATTTTTTATAATAGCAAATGCTAATGCAATTGTGAGAATTAGCATCTTAGGACTAAGAAAGTTTGAAGCAAAAAGTAAATGTCATAGGTGCATTGAAACTTCTGAGAACCTCATATGGCAAGAAGTATGAATCTTTCCGAGCCACTTTTGTTTTTACATCACATACAATCAAGGATGACAAAATTAGATAGATGTCTTTCGGATTAATCACATTCTTATGAATTAGTTTAGGTTTCAAACCATCTAATGTAGTTCATTCTCATAACAAGGTTATGAATTGATCCACGTTTATGGAAGTCTTAGATCTAAGACGACAAAATTGTTAGCATACAAAAATAATTTTTTTTGTTTGCTAGATTATGTTAATTATGCCAGACCTATTTGTAGTTTAACATCTAAGTCATCCAAATTATTCTGAATTGCATCATACCTAAACTATACTCATCCTTAACATGACTAGACTTTTGCCAACCAAAAAAAAAATTTTAACTACTAAATGTCTTAACAAAACAACCCAATCTAATTTTACCCCAGATAAACAAACTCACCATGCACTAACACTGAATAACTTTTAAATCGTATCAAAAACTTCCATTAAAACATCCATATGAGTCAGATAAATCACAATCACAATTCAAGGTTCCATAGGGCATGGGAAGCCGGAAGTCAATTTCATACAGCCTCGCAATGGAAGAGCACTTTGGATTGAATACGAAGTAATTTAATTTGCGGAGAAACCCATTTTTTTGAGTGGAAATTTCAGTTTCAAATTTGACGGAGCTTCGTGTGCAGCGTAGTTTTGTTTTATGGATGCATGTTTCTATAATCTTCCGCTCTACTTTTTCTCTGAAGAAAAATCTTCCGTCCATTTTTAAAATATCTAAAATTTTATTTTACTTAAAAAGAGAGGGTAAAATAACATTGAATAATGATTTTAAAAATTTGAATGATTTATTAAATATTTTTTATTTAAATTTAAATTTTTATATGATTCAAAAAATTATATATATGTATATTTAAATGTTTAAAGAGGGTGTTATTTTTTTCAACAAATGTATCCTTTAGAGAGCTAAAAAAAAGATAACACTTCATCAAAAACATTAGAATCAAGGTTGAAGATGCCTTAGTTACCTCTTGAATCATATTAGACACTAGTACATATGTCAGAACCCACATACATACTCTACACCAATACAAATGCAAGTACCCACATAGGGGTGACTAACTTTGATTCCTTCCCAAGAATTCACCCTTTGACCATTAAAAAAAACGATTACACATCACGTCGAGAACCACCATGACCTATGGGACTACCAGGCAATGGCCCTCCAAGAAATATTTTGATGGCATCTAACAAATATGACAAGAACCTAACAAAGTTGGTCTAGGAAAAAAAGCCTTCCACAAAAAATATAATCCACATACTACCATTAGCATATAACATAAGACGGAAATGAGAATATTGTAGTCCAAAAAAGTGTCAGAAGCACCCCACAAAAATACAAGGTCACGACCAAACTACATTGTTGTTATCTAAGGACAAAGAAACTAGCAACGAACCTGGAGAGAACACAACTGGAGGCTCTAAAAGAAAACCCTAGACTACCCACCCACCACCCATACTCATTAATCATCTTCTGAGGATGGAATATGCGTTGGAGCCTGGAGGATCCATCAAGTCCCCACCATCAGAGTCACAGACTATATGGCTTTTTACATGTGCTACTTAAGCATTAACTCTATCCATACAACACCTATGATTCCTCGGCATCCTCTTAACATCCGCCAAAGAGACAAAGATATTGTGTTTCTCCACTTGATTGTCCCTCAGTACCAAGCTCAACAAAGTCTTCATATGTCAATGAAGAGCTACTAAGTTCAAGTATTGTTTTCTCCTACCCCTGGTGTGCTTAGGATTTGGCACCCGAATTTACATATCTTCTAATAGCTTAGAGTCTTATCCTTTCCTCTCTTGCTTTTTTCTATAGCTTGTTGATTTCCTAATGCATCTCAGGCGACACTGCATTAAAATAAGTTGCCACCGAATCATGGGCAAAGAACCTTGCCCCTTGCTGCCCAAGCTGATCTCTACCACCACCTCCCTTCCTGGTCCTCATCCTTGGTCTGGGAATTTTCTTTTATTTACAAAAACCATTTGCAGAAGCTTTAGAGTATAATTTAAAAAGAAAAATAAAAATAAACTCTCGTTTTTATTTTATTTTAAATTAAGAAATCATAGTTAAACAAGTTTTATCAAAATTTTCCCTATTTTTTTTTTTAAACGTTTCCTATAAGACACTTTGTTGGAGGGACAATAATAATTATACAAAAGTAAAGCCTATTTTTTCAGATATAAAGACTATAGATACATAAATCAAAATCATTGAAAGGGGATTCCCCTTTTTTTAAAACTTTGCCTACAAAACACTCTAATAAAAAAATGAATCCTAATTTGGTGTTCTAGAGGGGAAGGAAGTACATAAATACTATTTACTAACACTATAACATTTATCCAATACTGGGAACTATACGAGAACAAGCTACATGGGTAGCCTAAGGGTGCAGGTCATTGCTGCTAAAGGATATGTAGATGCAAGCATGCTCTCTAAGTGCTTTGCTCATTGTTTTTATGATATGAAAGAAGTTGCTAGGATATGAGAAAATCCCTTTAGTATACTTGGAGATTTAACTCTTACTTGTCTTGTGCACATTGAATGAGATTCCTCATCATAAATGTAATTGTTGGTTAACTTTTAATTAGTTGGAACTGAGATATTTAGTTCCTAGTTTAGTGTTTGGTTGAGAGATTTACTCAACTAATTGATGGTGTGGTTAAGATATAGTTACTATCTTCAACCAATGTTTGGTGTATTTATATATGTGGTTAATCTAATGTAAGTGTAAGTTTTGGTTTGCAACCTGGTTTTTCAAAGTGGTATCATAGCCTGTATCGGCCTAGGCCTTGGCCCCTTTGCGCTGAGGAAAATGGAGAGTATATGTATATGTTTTCAAAGTGTATTGTGGTTATACTTCGTATACTGCGTTTGACTTTGTTGTCTATAAAACAAAGTTGTTGTACTTATATGCTCTTTTATGTCTGACGGGAGTTGAGTTGGAGTTTATTTTTTGTGTGATCCATTGTTGTTGCATGAGATATTGTTGAGCTATTGAGGAGAGCCAACGCTATATTTTTTATTGTGCAGGTACTTTTGTGTAGAGTGATACCCTATAGAGGTTGAGGATCATGAGGCATCTCGTTTGAGCTTGTATAAACTAGCAACAAACCCTTAAGTGGAGTGACCGACAAAAGACCACTGAGATTGTTGCTCATGACACATTATTTGGTGGAGTCCACCTTTTTGGCATTAGTAACCATTTTGGGCATGGCATTAAGAGTGTACTTATGTATTTTTCTTATGAACTTTGGTTGGAATTTCAACCCGCAGGTTTAAAGTTACAGTGCTACATTGATGAGGGAATGAAAGATGTAATTCTAGTGTTCTCTTTCATTATATATAGATTGAGTTATAGGTATTATGAAACTCAATGGATAACTTCATAATTGGTATATATTTTTTTTAAATAAAATTAATGAAGTGTGTCTAAATTATAAAGCGGTCATTTTGTAAAATCGGCTCTAGATACATTTAGTATCTACATGGCTACCCTAGATAACTTGCGAGTACAACGGTTGGTACCCATGTATATCAGTGGATCAGACATCATCCATAGAATGACTATTAGTTCAGTTATTGCAAACAGGTGATTGATTGTGTCTGAAGCAACTATTTTAAGATATCAAGGGTGTAAAACTCAATATGGATGGTCGTCAAGATAGTTTGGCTGTTGTGGATCTAGGGAAGGTCCCTCTTTTTTTGAAGACGTGGGAGTGGTCCTATCATGAGGTTATGTGACAACTTGGGACGTTGTTCAGTAATTGTCTTGGGGAGATCCATGATTCGGGAGTTCGATAATGGATCTCGGGAATCTAGTTTACCAACTACACCTTTACGAGGGTTATGAGACAACTTGATGGAGTTGGCTCTATGAGATTTCAAAGATGTTTAAAGAAGTTAATGAAGACGTTGCAGACAAGAAGATCAAGACAAGTACTCATTAAGGGAGGGACTTGGAGATTTAAATCTTACTTTTCCTATGCACATTGAATGAGATTCCTCATTATAAATGTAATTTTTGGCTCATTTTTAATTAGTTGGAATTCAGATATTTAGTTCCTAGTTTACTGTTTGGTTGAGATATTTACTCAACTAAATGATCATGTGGTTAATATAGAAGTACTAACTTCAACTAATGTTTGATGTATTTATATCTGTGGTTAATCTAATGTAAGTGTAAGTTTTGGTGTGCAGACTGGTTTTTCAAATAATATTTATTAATATTTTTGTAACATCCCTGGTAAAAATACATGTAAAAATATATATAAGACCATGGTGATGGGACACATATTCCAAGACGAATGGTGGAAAAAACATCATAGTGGGTGTTCATTTCGGTTATTGTGGCTAAGGAAATTAGCAAAGGAAAAGACAGAGGCTTTGGAAAAGAATTAGGCATTAATTGACATTTTATTTATGAAAATAATAGAAATTAGGAGAAAAGGAAGGTGAAAGGTCAAAAGTTTCATGTGAGGAGGAAATTGAAGGAAAATACTGTAAAATGAAGAAATTAGAGGCCTCATTAATAAAATGGCTTATTAGGATCAATGGGAAAGGCTTGGCCAGTTCAGTTTTGGATTTCTCATTATTCTCTCTCCCTCTCTCTCTCACATACTCTTGAGCACTTAGTTTATTATTGAAGCACTCTTGTAGAGTGTGGCATACTTGGAGATTTGGATCAAGAAAGAAACGAAAAAGAAGGAAAGCGGAAGAGGACATCGGGATTAACATCTACAATAGGTTCTGAGTGCAGGTACAAAGTTGCATGTATGTTTTCCTCACGGGTTTTGGTATGCATGGGTATGCATGTGGATTTTCCTAGCCTTGCCATTTCTTGGATAGCTATGGTGATTGTGGGTTTATTTCCATTGATTTTTTTTCTGGTTGGTTCTCATGATTCCTTTAATTGTTGGGTTGAGCTATTAGTTCCTGGAAGCCTTGGTTGGACAAACACTCTTGAAGCTCGGTGAAAAACTGTGGGTTGAGTTACTAGTCCTGGAAGCCTTGGTTGGACAAATGCTCTAGAAGCCTGATGCAGTCGTAACTGCAATGTAAACATATAATTGTGGACCTGTGGGTTAGGACCCACATAAACTCTTTATACACAGATGGTTATAACTTCGTGGTTATTAACATACATATGCGCACAATCAAACATTGCTTCTTTAAACGACCACATCGGATTACTTAACAAAAAACCACACATAAAACCCAAAATAACCGCATACATGCGAGTTTCTTATCTGGAGGGTCCCACATCATGAAAACCAATCAGAACGCATCGCAATCGCTTGCCCACAACCTTCAACTCTTTGCGAATATGCTAAACCACAAAATTTGCAAAGTGCGCTTTTGCGCCATGCTGTCACATGGCCTTCCCTCATCGCATCGCAGTTCTCAAATCTTATCACATCGCACCACAAATAGCATACCATGTGAGCTCTTAAACGATATTCGTTATAATTTGCGAAGTGAGATTTTGTGCCATGCCGACACGTGGATTTCCTTCATTGATCAGAAGTTCATAATTTTTTCTCAAAATTCAAAGTTACATGATCAGGTTGAAACTAGGATGGTTGCATAGATATTGTCTTCCTGATTCCGATGCCACAAACAGTTTGAAAAACTAATGTAGTATGAGGGAGATATCGCGTTTTGATCGAAACGCCAAATAGGTAAAATTGCGATAGGTTTGACTGGGATGCACAGTCAGTAGGGTGGAGGTAGAGTCAACAAAAGGGAATATTCTGAGGAATACTCCTTTCCTCAGTACCAACCCCAAGATTACAAGTGGCACAATTCTATTGGTCAAATGAGTTTGTACGTTGTTTTTGAGGGCCAACTAGAAGGTGCCACATGGCTAGCCCTGAGGTCGCCACATGGCCCTTGAACCACTGTGTAAAATTTTAGGTGAGGTCTACAGGGCTCGACCCGGTGACCTCTGGCAAAGCACGCACATGCCACACTGCCTGAGCTACACGTGATCCTTAACCTGTATAGTTTGCGGGTTCATTTATGTTGTAATGTAATCACATATGGGGGTTGGAACCGCCGACGGTCCCAACTCGCCAGTGGTTCCGTTGGTGTGTTCACATTGCAACTCTAACATAAAACTCCAACCGATGTAACATCTGACCATTCTATCCGCCAACAGTTCTGCAGAAGTTTTCACATGGATTAACATTAACGTTATCGTCACGTGGTTTTCGCAAACCCCAACTTCAAACTGGAGTTTAAAACCTTAACTGTTGTCTTCCACCGAGTTTTGCTAACCGTTGTGTTAGCTGCGGGTTTGGGGTGTGCATCTAGCCACCCCAACCACTAGCACTTATTTCCACAGTTAAATCTGGCAGTAACTTTGGTGGGCGCATTTTTTATGGCGGAAATCACTAAATTAAGTCCAGTTAAGTGGACTCCTCCACTTTTAGTGGAGCTTTTCTAGGTGTAATTGAGCAAAAGAGTAGGAGACTCAATTTTCGCCCATTCTGAGTGAATGAAGAGTCATTTTTGACTAATTGGAGCATTATGGAGCCATTGGTGCAGAGAAAATAGCCATTAGAGTACTGTAACTACATGTATTTGAAAATTTTTGAGCATAATGAAAGATGGACATGCCATTGGGAGCTAGACCAATAGATGTAGCCACGAGGGGTGAACTGCTTCATCATGTCTGTTGTGTAAATTTCATGTGGTGACTTATTTCTCTATTTTACACTATTTTTCAATGTTATTTGTGCTTATTTTCATGCTTCTAATTCACTTAAAATCATCTCTAATTCATGGACAAACACCTCAATTACTATGCAAACTAATGAGACAAGTATGCACATGTTTATAAACTGAAAAGACACTTAGCACAACAAAACTAATACAGTCATTTAAGATCAGATTGATATCAGAGCTAGAGTTTATTCTCTGGTGTTGTTTTTTGCAAAGAATTGTTTAACTGTTTGCAAGTTTTAGATGCGTACAAGGCTCAAGCTCAAAAGAGGAGAAGGAAAATTGGTGGGAGTAGAAGGGTCTCAAGAAGAGAAAAAGCAAAGGAGAGAAATATTTTCACAATCTCCACCACCTATTTCACCTCTTAAGGAAGCAAAAGCTACATTAAGAATGCCTCAAGAGGAGAGAGAAATCCATGAAGAATTTGATCCCAAGGAGGAAGAAAGAGTGTTCAGGAAAGCATTTCTTGACATGACTGAGATGGTTGGAATCCTTTATCAAGAAAGGAATGAGAGACTCGAAGGAGAAGGATCCAAACTTCACAAGGAAGGACATGGATCTTCAGGAGGTCACAATGATGAAGATAAGTCAAAGAAGGGAAATGGAGGAAATGGAGGCAATGGAGAGCCATCATCCTCACCCTCATCATCATCATCATCTACTTCTTCTTCAGTACATCAGCCACACAAGTCAAAGAACAATGGTAAAATTACTTTTTTAAAACTTGATGTTAAGTTTGAATTTCCAATGTTCAATGGTGAAGTCAATGCAGAAAAACTTGATAATTGGATTAGGCAATTGGAGGTCTATTTGAGAATCCAAAACCTTCAAGATGATGATACCAAAATCCAATTAGCTTCATTGAGAATGGAAGGTGCAACACTTGTTTGGTGGGAATCCAAGTCAAAGGAGGAGATCAAGAAACATGGTAAGATTATTCTATCATGGTCATATTTCATTACTTCTATAAAACAACAATTTTATCCATTAGCTCATATGCATAAAGCCATAATGAACTGGCAGAAATTTAGGCAATTGAAGGGACAAAATGTGCAAGAATACAACCAAGAATTTAGGAGAAGATCTCTCTTATTAGGGGTAGATTTGCAGAGCCCAGATACTTTTCTCAAGTACATAGGAGGCTTACATAGATACCTAAAACATACTATTCTCATTTTTAACCCCACCAGTCTAGATGAAGTATGTGTTCAGGCCACACATCTAGAAGCTAGAGGGAAAAACATTTCTGAAGAGGGTAGGAAGAAACATTTTAAGGGTAAAGCCAAAGAGAAGACCTCAAAAGGTAAAAGAAAAAAAAAAGCATCTGTCAAGAAAGAGGGATAAAATTTGGTTTGTAAACATTGTTCAAAAGAAGGCCATGATGAAACTCATTGTTGGAAATTACATCCTGAAATGAGGCCAAATAATCCCAATAACAAAAGGAAACAAAAAAATGCTGCTACAACTCAACATGATTTAGGAGATGATTCAGGTGATGAATCTAAGATTACAGCCATGGGATTGAAGAACATGAAGGGACAATAAATTGAAACTAAACCCAGTACTAGTACATCAAACTGTCACATACATGCTCCAAATTAAGAAGAAAGAATTGAAGTGTTTCATGTGAGGGTCATATCCCAGCATACTAAGGTTGACACATTGTTTGACAGTGGGTCACAAGCAAACTTAATATCTGAAGACTTGGTCAAGAAACTTAATCTTGAGACCATACCACATCCAAAACCATATCCATTGGGTTGGATTTGTAAGGATGAAAATTTATAGGTTCCAAATAAATGTTTATTGCGGTTTGAAATCATTGCAAATTTTGTTGACACAATTGAATTAGATGTGGTACCGCTTGACATAACTGATATTTTTTTGGGGAGTACTTACTTGTATGACAGGAAAGCGATCTTCCATTGCCATGAGAACAAATATCATTTATTCAAATATGACAAGGAGTTCATTGTTAGATTACATCACAAGAAGACAAACATTGCTATGGTAAATGTTTTTGCGAGGTAAAGAGGCTGGTAAATTCAAGTAATAATTTGGTTCTTCTTATGATTAAGCCTAAAGCTGATGTTAATAATGAATCATTTGAGGGATGTGATCCTAAGTTGAAATCAGATTTATATGATGTAGTTAATGCACATCATGAGATGTTTCAGGAGCCAACAGGATTGCCTCCAAAAAGAGAGATTCAACATGAGATTCAATTGCAGCAAGATTGTCCTCTTCCAAACATCGATATGTATCACATGTCGATAATGGAGAATGTTGAAATAAAGAGGAAAAACAAAGAGATGTTGGACAAAGGAATCATAAGGCCAAGCACCTCGCCATGCGGTTCACCCATAGTCTTGATACCAAAGAAAGATGGGACTTGGCGCATGTGTGTAGATATTCAAGCTTTGAACAATATTACGGTGAAAAATCATTACCCACTCCCAAGAATAGGTGATTTGCTTGATCAACTGAAAGAAGCAAAGTTTTTCACTAAGTTATATTTACGAAGTGGATATCATCAAGTAAGAATTGTAGAAAATGATATATGGAAAACACATTCAAAACCAAACAAGGACTCTTTGAGTGGCTAGTTATGCCATTTGGTTTGTGTAATGCACCTACAAATTTCATTCTTGTTATGGATAGTGTTTTGCGTCCATTCCTTGATGAATTTGTAATTGTGTACTTAGATGCCATATTGATTTTCAACAAAACAAGAGAAGAACATGTATTGTATGTGAATATAGTGCTTGATATTTTGAAGAAAAAGAAATTGTTTCCTAAGATGTAAAAGTGTAAGTTTGGAAAGACTTATTTGGTCTATTTGGGACATATTGTAGGAGGATGAGAGTTGAGAATTGATCCTTCTAAAGTGGAAGCTTGTTAGGTCCCTATGTTACTAGTATAGTCCCTTATTGCTGTTAGTGTAACCCCATTATTGTACCCTTTTAACCCCCATATTGTTATTATTGTGCCCTTAAATTATTATTGTTAGGTCGGCTAGGATTACATTGTGGCCCCACTAGGATTACATTGTGGCCGCATGGACTCCTATATATAGAAAGGAGGTTTTGTAATTTGAATCATCCAAGAATTGTTCATTCATGTAATGTATTGGAGGTTTCCCCCTTGAAATGGCTTATTTCTAAGGCGTTGATATCTCTTTTATTCTCTTTTTGGAGATGGTTTCACAACATTTGGTATCGAAGCTTTGAGATTCTAGGGTTTCGCTGCTCCAAACAGGCTCCTGAATTTAACCTAAACAGGTCATCATGGTATTTTCATAATAATTTTTTTTCTACGAAGGTTCAGAAGCTAAAATTTTATAGAGTGCGAAGCCGCAATTCTGAGAAATATCGTCAAACAATTTCAGATATTGGTTCACAATATTTTTAGAGATATGATCTGTGGAAGTTAGGGCTTTTTGAGGCTTCTGAATTTCATCTCAAAGAGGTGATCGTGGGAAACTCTTCATAGATCTCTCTCTGAGAATCGGATTGGAATGCCGTAAAAAGTGGCCACAATTACACAGACTATAGTTTTCAGTCTATCAATTTCAGAGCTATGTTGGGTATGTGTTATATTATTTCCATGACTAAGCACGCATGGGGGGTAAGAGGGGGGGCGATAGCCCCCCCTGTTGGGGTCCGGGGCAGCGCCCCGACGAAAATTTTTGGTCCTTAATTTCCGGCCGGTAGTCCACGTCCATGGTTTTGTGCATGGTTTTGCACATGGTATTGGGGTACGATGGTTTTCGGCCCCTGGTATTTTTGTAGATCTGGTCAAGGGAACTACGGTTATGTTCTAATCCAGGGTTTACAGATTGGGGTTTATTTATGCTTCGGCATGTATATATATGTGTGTTGTAACACTAAAAGGAATATAATGAAAAATCAAGCTGGTCGTCCCGATTTGGGATCCAGGGGAAAATCTCTGTGTTTATCTGTTTTATGTTTTATGCTCTCGCTATTGTTTATTTTATATAAGATTCGTGTGTAGATAATTTATGTTCAGGGTTAAAACCTACATTTGGTATCGGAGTTGTTTCGGCTTCAAGGGGACGCCTTTGCTGCTGAGGGTTTTTTGCTTGGGCCTGAGGTAGACCCTGTTCAGTGGGAGATCTGCAGGATCGATTCTTGCTGTGAAAGAAGATGGCGAGCGGCGAGAAGATAGAGATCGAGAAATTTAATGGTCAGAGTTTTGAGTTGTGGAAGCTCAAGATGGAGGATCTGCTGGTGGATAAAGATCAGTGGATCGCGGTAGATCCAAGTACTAAACCAACGACAATGTCAGATGAAGACTGGAAGAAACTGGATCGGAAGGCTAAGAGCACAATACGGTTGTGTGTCTCAGATTCAGTATTTTTGAATGTATCTGGGGAAGCTACGACGAAGACCTTGTGGGACAAGCTAGGGACTTTGTATCAATCTAAGTCTCTGGTGAATAAGTTGTTCCTACGGAAAAAGCTGTATAACCTGAGGATGAAGGATGGAGACTCGGTGACAGAGCATCTGAACGCCTTCAATACTGTGGTAAGTCAGCTGTTGTCTGTTGATATTAAAATCTCAGATGAAGATAAGTGCATCAGTTTTTTGTGCTCTCTACCAGACTCGTGGGACAGTCTGGTTATTGCAATAGGTAGCAATACAACTACCTTGAACTTTGATGACATTGTCTCAGCCTTGCTGTTGGAGGAAATGAGACGGAGAAATATGGAGGGTCAGAATGGAGATGCCTTATCTGTACGAGGAAGGTCCCAGAACAGAAACAAGAATAAGGTTTCGAGTGGGAGATCTAAATCCAGAGGGAGATCTAAATCTCCTGGAAAGTTTGTAAATGTGTGCTGGAAATGCGGAAAGGAAGGGCACTACAAAAAGGAATGCAGGTCTAAAGCTCCTGAGAAAGGAAAGGGATCTGATGAAGGTCCTTCTGCAGAGGCAAAAACCACCTCGGATGAAGGTGGGGATGTGTATTTGGCTTCTTCTTCAAATACACATGTAGATCATGGGTCATGGTTGATTGACTCAGGTGCATCCTTTCACTTCACTCCCCATAGGGAGTGGTTCTGCGAGTATGAGAAATATGATGGTGGTGATGTCTTCCTAGGGGATGATATGAAGGCCAGAATCGTCGGACGTGGAAAGGTCAAGCTGAAGCTGCAAGGTGGGAGGATTAGAACACTTCCTGGCGTTCTCCATACCCCCGCATTGGCCGTAAGTCCGATTCTCGTAAGCAAGATGGATGTTGTGTGTAAAACAAGTGTTCGAGAAAGATTGCCTACAAGATGGTTCTAGGAGCACTGTATTAACATGAGTTCAGATCAGTTCAGACAAGCTACAAGGTAGCATGCTTATTGATGGGTGTAATGTAGCTTCAGGTTCCCGAAAGTGGGACAAAGCCTAGCCGTGTTCTAGAGAAAAGACCATGCTATGGCATCAAAGGCTTGAACATATTGGAGAGAAGGGCCTTCGGATACTGCATGGAAATGGTATGGTAGAAGGTATGTCTAATAGCTCTTTGGATTTCAATTTCTGTGAACATTGTGTGTATGGGAAGTAGAATCGAGCGACTTGTCCTTCTGGTGCTAAGAGGGCGAACAAGATATTAGAGCTTGTGCATAGCGATGTGTTTGGACCTGTGTCAGTTCCATCGCTAGGTAAGTCTGTGTACTATGTTTCATTCATAGATGACTTCTCAAGGAATACATGGATATATTTATTAAGGAAGATATCTGAAGTCTTTGACAAATTTAAAGAATTTAAGGCTCTAGTGGAAAACCAGATAGAGAAGAAGATAAAGGTGCCGAGGACAGATAATGGTAGGGAGTTCTGCAATAAGGAATTTGAAGAGTTCTGTAAGAAGTGTGGTATAGCACGGTAGAAGACTACTCCATACACCCCTCAGCAAAATGGAGTTGCAGAAATAATGAACAGAACGCTGATGGAAAAGGCAAGAAGCATGCTCAGTGATACCGAGTTAGGACAAGAATTCTGGGCAGAGGCAGTGGAGACTGCATGCTATCCGTTAATGTATCACTTTTCATCGTTGTTGGAGGATAAGACCCCACATGAGGTATGGACTGGTAAGAAACAGTCTTTCACACATCTGAGGGTATTCGGATGTGATGCATATGTACATGTTCCAAAGGAGAAAAGGACCAAGTTGGATAATGAATATGAAAGGTGCATCTTTATTGGTTATAAGGATGGTTTAAATGGTTTCAAGCTTTGGAACCCAGAAAAAAGGAAGGTTGTGTACAGTCGAGATGTGGTGTTTAGAGAGGTGAAAGATGTTGTAAAACATGAAGTCCTACCAAAGGAACTTGAGAAGATAGAGTTTGAGCTAAAGGAGGATGAATCAGACTCTACAATAGAAGAAGACTCCGAAGAGGAAGAGTCACAAACTCCAACTGTGAGAAGATCAGCTCGGGAAAGAAGACAACCAGAAAGGTATAGTCCATCTGCTTTCTGTTCAGGTTTTGACTTAACTATAACTGATGATGATCCCAGAACTGTCAGGGAGGCAGTAGATTCAGAGGATGGAAAACTCTGGAAGGAGGCCATGGTTGATGAAATTGCATCCTTGCATAAAAATGAGGCATGGGATTTGGTGGAGTTGTCAGCTGGAAGGAAGCCCATCAGGAGCAAATGGGTGTTTAAGAAGAAGATGAATGTAGAAGGCAAGGTGGAGAAATAAAAAGCCCAGTTGGTAGCAAAAGGTTATTCCCAGGTGCCGGGAATTGATTTTGGTGATATTTTTTCTCCTGTTGCCAAAGTTACTTATATTAGATTACTTTTATCTGTTGCTGCTGCATTTGATTTTGAGATAGAAAAGATGGATGTGAAGACAACATTTCTTCACAGGGATCTGGAAGAGGAGATCTACATGAAACAACCCGAAGGCTTTATGGTGAAAGGGAAGAAAGAGTTGGTATGCAGGTTAAATAAGTATCTGTATGGGTTAAAACAATCACCAAGGATGTGGTATCGGAAATTTGATACCTATATACGAGGACTTGGATTCACCAGAAGCAAGGAGGATCATTGTGTTTATTTTAAATTAATTGGTGACCATGTTATTTATTTGCTCTTGTATGTGGATGATATGTTTTTGATTGGAAATGACAAAAAAATTATCCAATATTTGAAGACCCAACTATTCTCCAAATTCCACATGAAGGATCTTGGTGCTGCAAACTATATTTTGGGCATGGAAATTAAGAGAGATCGGGAAAAGAGGAAGCTCTGGTTAAACCAAAGGAAGTATGTCGAGACTATATTGCAGAGGTTCAATATGCAGGGTAGTAAACCAGTGAGTGTTCCTATTCCCATTGGTGTAACACTGTCTGCTGAACAATGTCCCAAGACACAAGAAGAAGAGGAGGATATGTCCCGTGCTCCATATGCAAGTGTAAAGTGGGGTAGCTCGATGTGCGCAATGGTCTCGTACTAGACTAGACATTGCACATTCAGTGGGAGTATTGAGCAGGTTTATGTCAAACCCAGGGAAGGAGCATTGGACAACAGTGAAGCGGGTTTTCAGATATTTACTTAGCACTAGTAATTATGGTTTGTGCTACCAGGGAAGACCAAGATTGGAAAGAATGTTGGAAATTTGTGGTTTTGTTGATGCAGACTGGGCTGGATATCTGGACCAAATAAGATCTACAAGTGGGTATGTGTTTAACCTATTTGGAGATGCAATCAGTTGGATGAGTAAAAGACAGTCTGTAGTGGCTCTTTCAACTACAGAGATAGAATACATAGCTGCAAATCATGCAAGAAAGGAAGTATTTTGGTTGTAGAGATTGTGTTCAAGTATGGGGTTGGTACAACAAGCTTTAAGGATAGACTGTGATAGCCAAAGTGCAATTTTCTTGGCTAAGAACCCTACTTATCATTCAAAGACAAAGCACATTGATGTTCAATATCACTTTGTGAGAGATATGGTTGTGGCTAAAAGGGTGTTGCCGGTAAAGGTGGACACTTTGAAGAATGTTGCAAATGCATTGACAAAGTCTATAAGCACTCAGAAGTTTTCTTGGTGTAGAGAAACAATGGGTGTTGCAGAACTGGGATAATGACTAAGCTCTCCTGTGGCCCCCTACGGAAAGAAAACAACAACTGGGAGAATGTTGAGTATGTTTGATATTCTTTCCACGACTAATCATGCGCAAGGAGAAGCTCCTCATAATGGGCGCAACCAAGTCACAGGGGGTTATTCCCCCGTCGGGGGTCCTGTGCGCCGCCCGGCGAAAATTTTTGGTCCTTAATTTCCGGCGGGTAGTCCGCGTCCATGGTTTTGTGCATGGTTTTGCACATGGTATTGGTGTACGATGGTTTTCGGCCCCTGGTATTTTTTGTAGATCCGGTCAAGGGAACTACGGTTATGTTCTAATCCAGGGTTTATGGATTGGGGTTTATGTATGCTTCGGCATGTATATATATGTGTTGTAACACTAAAAGGAATATAATGAAAAATCAAGTTGGTCGTCCCGATTTTGGATCCAGGGGAAAATCTTTGTGTTTATCTGTTTTATGTTTTATGCTCTCGCTATTGTTTATTTTCTATAAGATTCGTGTGTAGATAATTTCTGTTCAGGGTTAAAACCTACAAGCTAAAGGAGGAAACAGTAACACGTGGAAAGTCATACAAGTTCACTCTACTGAACCATTCCAAAATTGGGTCATTGTGGGAGATTGGACATAACTTTTCCTTGAAGAATCCAAATCATACGTACTCCATGGCATTTGAAAGAAGTCACTGGCTACTATAGGCTGAATTTCAGATATTGAGGATCCGCAATTATATAGATAATTCAATTTCAATATCGAGCTCCTCAAAAGCAAGTAAAAGGTGTGTATTTTTTTTTCCGAATTGCATAAGTCTTGTTTGAAGAATAAAGTTGAATTGATTCCAAGGGAATATTGTAGAATAGATATCATTATTGGATTCTAAAACGGCCCCTAAAAAGAATTCAACATTCATTAAGCCTTTAGAAGGCTCTACTATGACTCATGAAGATGAAGAATGGCAACATGACATATCAAAATTACAAGAGAAAGTGCAACAAATTTCGCTCTCGCAAAGAACAACAAAAAATGAAATGGAAGATTTGAAGAAAGGCATGGAAACTAAGATGGATGGTTTGAAGAAAGGAGTCTAAGATGGATGGTTTGAAGAAAGTCATGGAATCTAAGATAGAAGGCATGGAAGCTGGCATGGAATCTAAGATGGATGAAATGGAAGCTAAGATCGATGAAAAAATGAAAGACAACATGGAAAACATGAAGAATGATCTAAAAGAAGACATGGAAGGTTTGACAAAGTTGATACAAGAAATGTTTCCTAATGGTGAAAAGATAGTAGAGGAAACTCATGATGAGAACAAAATGAATGTTAATCGTGACTTCATAAACTCTAATGTTGGCAGGAAGAACCACCATATTCCAAAAATGGATATGAGGAAGTTTGATGGAAAGGATCTTGTAACATGGATACTACAGATGGAGCAATATTTTTATCTCCATAATGTGCAAAACACACAAAAGGTACGCATTTAAACTTTATATTTAGAACAAAATACATTTATATGGTATCAATGGTTTTGCTCCCACAAAAAAATTATCACTTGGTCAATTTTTATGGAGGAAATGATAGCACATTATGAGGATACAAAGAGTAACACCTTCTTTACCCATTGATAAATCTCAAACAAAAGGGTTAAGTGGTGGAGCACATTGAGGACTTCCAAAAATTGAATATAAGGGTAACTAATATTCTAGAGGAACACATGATTGATGTATTCATAGGGACTTTAAAGGATAACATCCAACATGAAGTTCGTGTTTGGGAACCTGATTCATTGGAGAAGGCATTCAGGTTGGCAAGAAAAATTGAATGCAAAATTATGGCGACAAGGAGGCCTAACACTCACATCTATAAAGATAGAAGTGTTGCTACGTCTAGATTTCCACAACCTACAAGGTTGACACCATAAAAATTGGAAGAAAAAGGAGAAAAAGGGCTTTGCTACAGTTGTGATAGAAAATACACTAAAGGTTATAAGTGTGCTTAGAAGAAATTATTTTACATAGATTGTGAAGAGGAAGAAGAAAATGAACAAGAAGAGGATATACACCAGGAACCATCCCTAGAAGAGGAAGAAATGAATCCGGCCATATCGTGTAATGCACTGGCAGGAATTACCACTCCTAAAACTGTCAAGATAGAAGGAAAAATCAAGAAGAAAAGGTAATAGTGTTGAGGTATACAGTGTATCTTTAACACCTATTTATCCTACATTAATTATCAATCCAGAACGATACTTATCAAGAGTGCACTTGGCCTCGAGGCGACAATTTATCCAAGATGCAACAGGTAGAGATGTAGTGCAGTATTC